>OY740804.1:24333795-24553795 GCA_963514005.1 Raja brachyura
GGCACATTTGCTGGCCACGTTCCGAGAGTAAGGTCTTGGCAACACACCACAAACAGTACTCATGTAAAATAATACAGCAGACAGTTACAGTCAAAGCAAAATGTGAGGAGACGCAAGGGACCGCAGACGCTGGAATCTCAAGCAAACGCAAATGGCTGGAATAACTGTGTAGGAAGGAACTGCAGATGCTGATTTACACTGAAGATAGACACAGAATGCTCTGCCGGTCAGGCAGCATCTCTGGAGAAAAGGAATAGGTGGCGTTTCGGGTCGAGACCCTTCTTCAGCCGTTGTGAGGAAGTGTTTCAACCTGAGACCTCACCTATTCCTTTTGCCCAGAAATGCTGCCTGACCCTCTGAGTTATTCCAGCATATTGTGTCCATCAGCTGGAATAACTGTTTATTCAAACACAAATGTTATCTCTTGGAGTGTAGGAGGTTGAGGAGTGTTTAATTTAGTTTAGTTTAGAGATACAGTGGAAACAGGCCCTTCAGCCCACTGTGACCATGCCGACCAACAATCACCCATACACAGGTTATATCCTATACACTGAGGATAATTTGGAGAAGCCAATTAATCTACAAGCCCGGACGTCTTTCGGATGTGGGAGCATCAGGAGAAATCCCACGGGGTCACAGGGAGAACGTACACAGACATCATCCGTAGTCAGGATTGAACCCAGTTCAGTGGCGCTGAAAGGCAACAGTTCTACCGCTGTGGGACTGTGCGATCATATATAGATGCATAAAATCATGAGGTAAATGCACAGTTTTTTTACGCAGGGTAGGGAATTCAAGGTCCAGAGAACATCAGTTTAAGGTGAGAGGAGAAAGATATTATAGGGGACCTGAGAGACAATTCTTTCACTCAGAGGGCTGTGGGTATATGGATCGAGGTGCCAAAGGAGGTTGTTGATGCAGGTACTGTAACAACACTTAAAAGACATTCGGACAGGTATATGGAGAGGAAAGGTTAGAGGGATATGGGCCAAACGTCTGCAAATGAGACTAGCTTGGGGAAATCAAGAACTAGAGGGAATTGGTTTAAGGTGAGAGAGGAAAGATTTAATGGGAACCTGAGGGGCAACTTTATCATATATGGAACGAGCTGCCAGAGGAGGTAGTTGAGGCAGGCACTATAACAGCATTTAAATGCACTTGAGCAGGTAGATGGACAGGAAACATTTAGAGGTATATGGGCCAACACAGGCGAATGGAACGTACTTAGCTTGGTCAGCATGGACGAGTTTGTCCAAGTTATTCCACGCTGTATGACTTTAACTCAGTGGGCCAGGCAATATCTGTGGAATGAAAAGGATAGACGATGCTTTGGGTTGGAATTTTAATTTGGAAGAGAGAAAGATGGGGCAAGTGATAAGTTATTAGGAAGAAATAGGAGAAAATTTTGTTTTGACTTGCGATCAGAAGGCTGAAGGGTAATGCACAAAAAAGTAATTGTTACACGTTTTTAATTTGTTGTCCTGAAACAGTTTCTCACCTTTCCACATGTTTTCTTTTTGAGTTTGAGATTAGTTTATTGTGACGTGTATCGAGGTACAGTGAAAAGCTTTTTAACGTTTAGTGCAAGAATGAATGGACACATGAATATTTGAATACAAGGAATATTGGTCAGTGCGTATTATTAAATGTTGTTTCTTAAACTGACTTCTAGGATTTACAATAACACACAAAAAACTTACTTATAGTTAATATTGTTTTTCAAGAGATAATTAATAATGATGTATTCAAGAGAGAGTTATGGGCCTGTCCCACTTAGGCGACTTTTTAGGCGAGTGCAGGAAACTCTGCATTCACCTCATGGTCGCCACATGTTCACTGGTGGTCTCTGGTGAGTCTCCTTCACGGTCGCGAGGAGTTCCCGCATTCTGGGAACTAGTCACGGCCTCAGTATGGTCGCCACAAAGTTTTCAACACTGGTCGCCATGGAGAAAATCAATAATCCTGTAGTCGTAGGTGCAGTTATAGTGGGGTCGCCATGTAGTTATGGGTAGTCGAGGTAGTCGTAGGTAGTTTTAGTTAATCGCCTTTGCTGACCGGGCAATTTCATTGGCTCATTGGTAGCAATGTTACAAAATTTTGAGATTTAAAAAATCAAGTCTGCAATTTATCCCATCAGATAAAGCATAAAAAGAAGTTTAATTTGACACCTAACTTACTTTCATATCTTCAGTATTAAGAAAGTTATGGCCATTTTCATACTCGGAAATTAGCATCTTGTTCCCCATTGCCTTTCAATTGACTTAACTCAAAAGCTGTGATCTGGAAAAGTTAAAAACCCATAACTTTCTTAAAAAGTAAGAGAACTCAATGAAATTTTCAGTTATTATAGATTGAAGCATTCTGAAACAAATATGAAACAATCTTACTTGGATGACCTGAAATTAAAGCATATAATTAGTTAGTTATCTAATTGTAGCTAATTACAAAATTCAATGAGTAGATCTAAACATCTATCCATTTCTTAAGAAAAGATAAACTTTTTTAAAATTGCCTAAGTGTCCAAATAACATTCACACAATAATCCACAATATAACATAATTTTAAAATCTCATTTTCATGAATCTCTGGGCCAAATGGAAGGAATTTAGTGTTTGATTCCTGTAAATGAATGGCCATTTAAATCAACTAGCGAGTGGGTTTTAGTGGAATGCGGTGGATTGGAACGTTGCGGTTAGCGGTGAAGTCGGGAGGAAAAATATTGTTTGTTCATAGATTTTTTGGACCCCATTTAGCAACATAAAAATATTATTAAAGCCTCCCGAAAAACCAACTTTTAATATAAAAATAAACTATTTACCTTTTCTTCTCCCCTACGCAAAATCCTTCCGGTTGTCGGTGCTCACGGCTTTTGAAGGTGATTTTTAAATTACTCTAGTTAATAAATAATTTAGAGTAATTTAAAAATACCTTCATTCATGAAATGTTGGAGCGATTTTTCTTCCGCAACGAAATCGCCCGACATTCATCGATTTTCCATGTCTGTTGAAAAACGGCACTTTAAGCCCGCCCCCCTCTGAAAGGCGCCAAAGTCGCGCACACGGGGAGCGGCAGAACTGCAGCGCTGCTCAAGGTAAGTTTTGCAACATACCTATCATTGGAGGAAAAAAACGTAAGCAGGAGTTTTCAGAACCAAGGATAACCAACCGGTAATGCTAAATGCCCGCTGAACTCCACAGCTGTGTATTTCAGGCTTATTAAAAGTTGTCTGGCTTCTTAAAAGTTGTCTCCATCCCTCCTTCCCCCCCTCCTCCCCCCCCTCCTCCCCCCCTTCTCCCCTCTTTTAAAGGACTTACTGTGCTAGCCGTCTTAATGCAGCGGCAACCTTCCAGTTCCAGTGTGTGTCTGTATCACCTTGGCTTTGTACCGTGTGAATTTCAGACCGCGCTCCCCCGATTGCCCTGGCCCCCGCTCTGTGTGTGTGTGTGTGTGTGTGTGTGTGTGTGTGTGTGTGTGTGTGTGTGTGTGTGTGTGTGTGTGTGTGTGTGTGTGTGTGTGTGTGTGTGTGTGTCGCTGAAAAATCGCCTAAGTGGGACAGGCCTGTTAGACATAGCTCTTTGGGCTAATTAAATCAAGGGATATGGGGAGAAAGCAGGAATGGGGTCCTGATTTTGGATGATCAGCCATGATCATACTGAATGGTGGTGCTGGCTCTAAGGGCCGAATGGACTACTGCTGCACCTACAGTATTTTATATGTTTCTATGTTTCTCAGAAGGCGTGTATGAAATCGTAGAATCTTTCAATGATACAACTCAGAGGAGGTAATTTGATTTTGCATGCCTGTGCCATGACTTTGAAAAAGCTATCAGATTAGTACCATTCCCCTGATATACTTTCTTTTCAATTATTTATTGAGCTCCCTTTTGAAAGTAATGATTGTCTCAGCTTGCTCCATGGTTTCAGCTCGCTCATTGCAAATCACATCAGCTCGCTCTATAGGTACAACAGCGACATTTAAAATACATTTGGATAGGGTACATGTATAGGAAAGGTTTGGAGAGATACAGAGTATAAGCTTGCACCATGCTTCCAGCGAGCTCATTCCAACTCACAACAACTCGCTCTTGCATGGCGCCTGGTTCTATAGCCTTTTCGCTTAAATCGGCATCAGCTGTTAGAATCTCTCCCATCAGCAAAAGCTATTCTTTCCCCCTTATTTACAACATCAAAGCTGTTTGTGACTTTCAATGAAATCTTCTTTTAATCTCCGCTCTGAGAACTCTCACACCACCAGGTCTGACTGTGCTGGGTCCTAGTGCTCCCCCCCCCATAACACAGGGAACCTCAGTAGTTGTTCAACTGGGTCTTCCCCTTCCCCATTAAACCATGTGACCCTAGCTCCTCCCCACCCACAGTATAGTCCTCATACCCCCCCTCGTCCCTGACCACCCACCCCCCCCCCCCCCCCTACCAGACACCGCCTCGGCCCCAACCCCCATCCTTGCCGTGTGTTCACCATCCCCCCTGACCTCCCCGTCTCTGGCACTGAACGGTCTGTCCTCAGCGGAGGCCTCACCTTTGTTCCCCTCCGTTACCCACCTCAATGAGTTCTGCGTCCGCCACAATGTTTTTCCATGGGAGGAGTCCTCACCTTCTAGTGATGACCACCTTTTCCCATCTCCAACGGACCCCCTCCTCTTGGACTCCCCCTCATGGCCATCTACCTGCTTTAGACCTGGCGGTGGGACATCAACCGCCTCAACTTCTCCACTCCCCTGTCTCACCCTAACCTACCCGCCCCTGAACTCAACAACCCCGACTGGGTGATCAAACCTGCCGACAAGGGAGGTGCCGTGGTAGTCTGGCGCGCTGATCTCTACAAGACTGAGGCCAGGCGCCAACTCTCAGACACCTCCTCCTACTTAGCCTTGGACCATGACCTCACAAACGAACACCAGGCCACTATCTCTAACACTATCACTGACCTCATCACTTCCAGCTCCCTGCCCTCCCAAGCCTCCAACCTCATCGTTCCCCAGCCCCGCACGGCCTGATTTTACCTTCTCCCCAAAATCCACAAACCTGACTGCCCTGGCAGACCCATTGTTTCTGCCTGTTCGTGTCCCACCAAACTTATTCCCACATACCTCGACTCCATCCTATTCCCCCTGGTCAAATCCCTATCTACCTATGTCCAAGACACCTCACACGTTCTTCGTCTCCTCCATGACTTCCGTTTTCCAGGCCCCCACTCCCTCATCTTCACCATGGATGTCCAGGCACTCTACGCCTCCAACCCCAGCAGGAAGGTCTTAAAGCCCTCCATTTCTTCCTCGACCGCAGAACCAACCAATCCCCGTCTACCGATACTCCCCTCCACCTAGCGGAGCTGGTCCTTACCCTCAACAACTTTTCATTTGACTCCTCCCATTTCCTCCAAATACAAGGCTTAGCTATGGGCACGCGCATGGGCCCCAGCTATGCCTGCCTCTTTGTAGGGTACGTCGAACAATCCTTGTTCGAGGCGTACCGTGGCCCTATCCCCGAACTCTACCTCCGCTCAGGGCTGGATCAAGCATTAAGCAAAATAAGCACGTGCTTAGGGCATCAAGGGAAGGGGGCACCACAGAAATGGTAAATGGTTTACGGCACAAAATAAATCACTTTAAACTTGCTAAAATAATATTCGAAGTGGTTTATATGATCGGAAATATAAGTTCAAAGTGTTCATGGTGTCATAGTGACGTCATAAAGAATCTATATTTTTATTTACATATATGGGGGCACCAAAATCTTTTAAGTGCCTAGGGCCTCAATGGGTCTTAATCCGGCCCTGCCTCCGCTACATTGATGACTATTGTGGTGCTACCTCCTGCACCCACACACAACTCACTGACTTCATCCATTTCACCACTAACTTCCATCCGGCACCCAAATTCACCGGGACCATTTCCGACATCGCCCTACCGTTTCTAGACCTCACTATCTCCATCGCAGGTGACGGACTACTGACCGACATCTACTACAAACCACTGACTCCCATGGCTATCTGGACTACACTTCTTCGCAACCTGATTCCTGTAAGGACTCTCCTCCCAATTCCTCCGTCTACGCCGCATCTGCACCCAGAATGAGGTGTTCCAAACCAGGGCATCGGAGATGCCCTAATTCTTTAGGGAACGGGGGTTCCCCTCTTTGACTATAGATGAGGCTCTCACCAGGGTCTCTTCTGTATCCCGTAGCTCCGCTCTCACTCCCCATCCCCCCACTGCTCCCTCCGTAACTCCCTGGTCACTTCGTCCCTTCCCACCCAAACCACCCCTTCCCCTGGTACTTTCCTTTGCAACTGCAGGGAATGCTGAACTTGTCGCTTTACCTCCCTCCTTGACTCCATTCAAGGACCTAAGCAGTCTTTCCAGGTGAGGCAGAGGTTCACCTGCACCTCCTCCAACCTCATCTCTTGCATCCGCTGCTCTAGGTGTTAACTGCTCTACATCGGTGAGACCAAGCGCAGGCTTGGCGATCGCTTCGCCCAATACCTCCACACAGTTTGAATTAACCATCCTGATCTCCCGGTGGCTCAGCACTTCAACTCCCCCTCCAATTCCGAATCCGACCTTTCTGTCTTGGGCCTCCACCATGGCCAGAGTGAGTCCATCACAAATTGGAGGGGCAGCACCTCGTATGTCGCTTGGGCAGTTCACACCCCAGCAATATTAACATTGACTTCTCCAATTTCAGGTAGTCCTTGCTTTCTTCGTCTTTTCTCTCCCCTTCCCAACTCTTGCACAGCCCACTGTCTCGGCCTCTTCCTTTCTTCTTCCCACCCCCCCCCCCCCCACCCCCACATCAGTCTGAAGAAGGGTCTCGACCCGAAACGTCATCCATTCCTTCGCTCCATAGATCCTGCCTCACCTGCTGAGTTTCTCCAGCATTTTTGTCTACCTTCTTTTAATCTGCTCTGTTCGACAAATACATTCCCCACATCTTCACATAACCAGAGTCAGTAAAATTCAGTGAAATAAAAACAACAAATATTAGAAATGAATGGAAGATGTGTCAAGATTAATAAGCAGAAATATAAATGCACGCAACAAAAAGCTTTTCACTGCACCTTGGTACACGTGACAATAAACTAAACTTAACTAAAATGCTTCAGGTGTGGATTCTTCCGAAGCATTAAAGACTAATTAAGATCCTGTTCTCGTGTGCTGTCTGTGTGGAGTTTGCATGTTCTCACCGTGACCATGTTGTTTTCCTCCGGGTGCTCCTGTTTCCTCCCACATGCCAGAGGCATAGGCATTTGTAGGTTCATTGGTCTCTGTAAATTGCCCCCAGTGTGGAGAGAGTGGATGGAAAAGTGGGGTAGTATAGAAGTAATGTGGATGGGTAATCGATCGTCGGCATGGACGTGGTGGGCCGAAGGGTCTGTTTCCATGCTGTAGTTTTCAATTAAAAAAAAACCCGGTGAATAAGGAAGCCTTAAATAGTGGCAAATGCAATATAAGAGATAAAATTACTATCATGTGGAGCAGTAATTGAAGTTTGAGAAAAGCAGCAACATGTTAGATAATATATTTTGGTGAGTTATTATAGGATAGCACAGTGGCGCAATGATAGAATTGCTGCTTTACAGTGCCAGAGGCCTGGGTTCGATCGTGACCAGGTGCTGTCTGTGCGGAGTTTTCACGTTTTCCTTGTGATCGCATGGGATTTCTCCGGGTGCTCCGATTATCTCCCACATTCCAAAGATGTGCAGGTGTGTAGGTTAATTAAGCTAATAAAATAAATGAGTCAGGTTACATCTGGGGGAAAGTTAAAATGTGCAGCAGATCTGTCTGGCACCAATGTGTTTTGAAGACATTTCATGGCACTTTCACCTACACCTGGAACACCAGTTCCAATGTAGAGAGGAAAATTGACAGGGTAGAAACAGATGTGGTCTGAGTTACAGCGAGAGGTTGGGCAGGCTAGGTCTTCCTGGGAGCACAGGAGACTGAGGTGTATAACATCAAGAGAGGGAACATGTAATGTGAATGCAGACAGTCCTTTTTGCAGAGAAGCGAAATCAAAAACCAGACAGTCAGTCAGCCATCGTTAGTTTATTTTTTATCTTTTACCGAGATACAGTGAACAGCTTTTGTTGCATGCTAACCAGTCAGCGGAAAGACTATACATGATTACAATCGAGCCATCCACAGGGTACAGATATATGATAAAGGGAATATCATGAATAGCATTTAGTGCAAGAAAAAGCCAGTAATGTCTCCAATGAAGTAGATGGTAGTTCAGGTCTTTTCCCACATTGTTGACTCATTGGCTCAGTTGCCTGATAACAGCAGGGAAGAAACTGTCCCTGAATCTGTAGGTGTGCGTTTCACACTTCGATACCTTTTGCCTGAAGGGAGAGGGGAGAAGAGGGAGTGGCCAAGGTGCGACTCGTTATTGATCATGCAGGCATAGGTTCAAGATTTGATCTCAAGGGCAACTTCTTCACACAGAGGGTGGTGGGTATATAGAATGAACTGCCGGAGAAAATGGCTGAGACGGGTACAATAACTACAGTTAAAGGACATTTGGATAGGTGCATGTATAGGAAAGGTTTACAGAGAAATGAGCCAAACATAGGTAAATGCGATGAACTTAGATGGGTATCAGTTCAACTGGCCTATCGGCCCACCTAGTCGACGCTGACCCGTTCACACTAGCACTATGTTATCCCACTTTCTCATCTACTACTGACACATCAGAAGCCAATTAAATTACAAACCCGAACGTCTATGCAATGTGGGAGGAAACCGGAGCACCCAGAGGAAACCAACAGTCACAGGGAGAATGTGCAAACTTCTCACGGCAGCATCTGAGATTAGGATCAAACTGGGGTTTCTGACACTGTGAGCTCTGTGGCATGGGTGGGTTGGGCTCAAAGGCATGTTTCTGTATGATATGACTCTATGACTCTTAGCACTTTGAGACATCTTGGGAACATGATATAACATTCACTGATTGCATGTTATTTTCTGTACGGCGTATACTTGGCACATGAGGTCTCAATTTGGTGTTTATATGCCTGCTCTGTATCTCATTGGTTGGTGACCTTGGCAAAGAAAGAGGAATAATTAGGGTTTGCTTTTTAACTGTTCCTATATAATTATCATTCCAGCTATACAGCACGGAGAACGCTCAAGAGGTTCTGAAGGAAGATGGTCAACGCATTCGACTGATAGTATACAGATATAATGAGAAAAATCCCATGGTTTTCAGTCACTTTAGAACAACTGATTCCGTAGGTAAGATTAGCGCAATTCATTTGGAAAACAGATTGATTATTAACATTTTTTAGAGTTCAGAAATCCCAACTGCATTCAACACAGTGGAAGCTTAATTGTGGTGGAGAATTCAAAGTCAGCCTTAATCTCAAGCTATTGTTGAAGAAGAATTGATCACATGAGAATTGAAGAACACATGATTGAGTAGCGGAGTAGACTTAACAAGCCTAATGTCTTCATTCTGCTCCTATGACATAAACTTTTGAACTTACTTATTTGATCATGAGAAATTGGTGAAACCAGCTCAGCCACATTTTTCACTCGAGGGCAGATTAGGTAGGCGTGGTGCATTTCCTCAACTAAAGGGCATTACTGTATTTCAGCATTTCAGCTTTTATAATGATCTGGGCATTAACCCAAAGATGATTTGTTTTTTTGTCACCCTTACTGGTTTAATTGTCCAACATCACAGCCAAACCCAATGTGCCATGCACATTGAAGGCGACCTGGAAGTCCTGGCAGATTTGATCCTCAACATAGGAGTACCTGGGATATATGGTTCAGAAACATTAGTGCAAGCACTCACTCACAGGGTGGCGCGATGGTTTAGTATAGTTTAGTTTATTGTCGTGTGTACCAAGGTGCAGTAAAAAGCTTTTTTTGAATGCTGTCCAGTCATTGGAAAGACGAGACATGATTACAATCAAGCCAGCCACAGTGGACAGATACAGGATAATATATACAAGATGTGTAGGAAGGAACTGCAGATGCTGGTTTATGCCGAGGATAGACACAAAATGTTGGAGTAACTCAGCGGGTCAGGCAACATCTCTGGAGAAAAGGAATAGGTGACATTTCTGAAGAAGGGTTTCGACCCGGAATGTCACCTATTCCTTTTCACCAGAGATGCTACTTGACTCGCTGAGTTACTCCAACATTTTGTGTCCATCTTCAGGATCATATGGATACAGGATTACAGGACTCTGTATCTTTCCCTTTGCTCTACCTGTGGTACTCAAGTTTGGAATTATGTTTAGTATTATTTGATCTTATTGGAGAGCATCCAAAACAAAGCTTTTCACAGAACTTTGTACACATGACAACAATAAACCTAAACCCTTTTATAAATGAATATCTGGCAACAAATTGAGATGATATATGCACTTGACAATAATAAATCTAAACTTAAACCTAAACACATGAAATTAGGAGACTAATAGATCTTTAATGCAACTAGATGAACAGAATAATCTAGCTGTACATTGCCGCCCTTATCCCTTGATTCACTTAAGCGTCAAAGATCAAACAAGCAACCACTTTTCCTCAAAACATGAACCATTGATTACTGGTTTAGTTCAGTTTAGTTTGGAGATGCAGTGTGGAAACAGACACTTTGGCCCACTGAGCCCACGCCGACCAGTGATTCCTGTACACTAACACTATCCTACACACTAGGGACAATTTACAACCAAAGCCGATTAACCTGCACGTCTTTGGAGTATGGGACGAACCGGAGAACTTGGAGAAAACCCATGTGGTCATAGGGGAGAACGTGCAAACTCCATTCAGACAGCACCCTTAATCGGGATTGAACCTGGGTCTCTGGAGCTGTGATGTAGTAACTCTGTGGCTGCAACATTGTGCTGGTTTGTTTTCTAAATTTACCAACTACATTTTAGATATATTAGTACTAGTACTGTATTAGTGTTAGGGACATGGGGAGAAGGCAGGAGACTGGGGTTGAGAGGGAAAGATAGATCAGCCATGACTAAATGGGCCAAGTGGCTTATTTCTGCTCCTGTAACTTATTAACATGAACTTATATTTTATTGCGCTTGCTCGCATTATTATTTTTAAATTATGCCATAATATCATTCAAAAGCCAGAAAGCAAATCAAAAGATACAAAGTGATTTGTACAATTCCTTTCAACATGTCTTCTAATACAGATGAAATTTTAATTTCTGAAAAGGTTTCGTTGAAATGGAAATCAAGAAAATGCTTGATGTTCACCATGATGTCCGGTTGTGGAAGAAAGGTTTGAATGACGAGACCAGTCTACTGCAACGGTCGGATTCAACACTGAAAGATGCTGGGATCCTTCACGAGCAGGTATAGGAATTGACCCTAACCTTTTTAACTTCCCTTTCCATTCCCACACTGACCTTTCTGTCCTGGGCCTCCTCCATTGCCAGAGTGAGGCCACACGCAAACTGGAGGAATCGCGCCTCATATTCCTCATGGGTAGCTTACAACCCAATGGTGTGAACGTTGAATTCTCCAGTTGTAGGTTAGTAACCAACAATTACTATTTCCTCTTCCCCATCATGTTCCACCCACATTCATTGCTCTGGCTTCACATTTCATGCATCGTTTCTCCTTATCTCACAATCGTTTGTCTTCTTCCCATCTCTGGCCTGTGTCCAACTATTACTTAAAGTCACAAAGTGCTGGAATAACTGCTGGACTAACAATCACATCGTACACTAACATTATCCTCACACTAGGGATTATTTACAATTTTTATCAAAGCCAATTAATCCTGAGCACCCGGAGAAAACCCACGCGGTCAAAGGGAGAAGGTTCAGACAGTACCTGCAGTCAGGATCCAAGGATCTCTGGCACTGTAAGGCAGTGACTCGACCGCTGAGCCACTGTACTGCCCTTATGCCTTGATTCCCTTAAGTGTCAAAGATCTATCAAGCTCATCTTCACCTACATTCAATGCTTGTATCCACTTTTTCCTTTGAGTATGTCTCAAAGTCAATCAGCACGGAAACGGGCCCTTCAGCCCAACTCATCCTAAATGCCGACCAAAATGCCCAATCTAAGCAGGTCCCATTCACCTGCATTTAATCCATATCCCTCAAAATCTTTGCGATCCATGTACCTCTCCAAGTGTCTTTAAAATGCTGTTGCAGAACCAGCATCAACTACGTCCTCCGGCAGCTCGTTCCATATATGCACCACGCTCTGAGTGAAAAACATTGCCCTGCAGGTTCGTATTATTTTGGCTGGTTGTTGGTCTCCACTGAATTTGCTGTTAATTGCCAAAGCTTTTTAGAACAATTAAATACCTACAAACTGTATATTTAATGACAACGCTGAAAAAATGTCAGTACACTGAATTATTTTCAAATATTATTAATCAGTAATTGAGTGATTGAATGATGTTGCGAGTTGTATTTAATTCCCTTCAGTAAGTGTACACTTTATAATAGTTACCTAACTGAACATAACTTACAGTGCAGGGGGCGCGGAACATTTTGAAAGGGGGGGGGGGGGGGGAGCTGAGCGATCACTGATCACCGGCCTCGGGGGTACCCGGGGTGGGGGGAGGTGTCGGGAGGGTGGCACAGTTATTCTTTTTTGTTGTTGCTTCACCTCCAAAAACTGGGGGATAATACAGGCCTTCCCCAAATTAAAAAGTGGGGGATATATCCCCATCCCCCCCGGGATCGATGCCAGTGCCTTCCATGGTATTGTGCCGGCTCTCTCCCTCTCTCTTGGGGCCGGGCCGGGCCGGACCGACCCTCCCTTCCTCCCTCCCGCTCGGCGGCTAATCACAGCGCTTTGTTCACTGCCCCATATCTCGACTATGAACTGCGCTGTGATTGGCCATTGAGCGGAGGGGAGGGTGGGTTTTGGGGGGGGGGGGGGGGGGGGCAGTCAGTTTCCACCAAAAATGATAGAGGAGAGCTCCTCTATAATCTTTGGTTTCCACCACGGCTGGTCGTGGTTTTGCCCAAAGATCATAGAGCTCCGCTCCGCTCTATGATCTCTGGTTTTGCCACGCTCATTGTGCGCTTGTTCTGAGATTCTGGATGGCGGAGGTCCTCAGAAGAAGGGAAAAATACGCCTGCGGGCCGGATAATTTCAGGTGATGAAGCATGTCTCGCCAAAAAAAGTGGAGGGGCTGCAGCCCCCCCAGCCCGCCCCGGTTCCGCGGCCCATGATTAAAATGAGTACATACGTTTACTTTCAGTTAACATAATTAAAGCTCTTTGTAGAATATTTGCAACACCATCAAGAGATGGCGTGGGCACAGTGGCGTGGTGGTAGAGTTGCTGCCTAACAGCACCAGAGACTCTGGTTCGATCCTGACTATGGGTGCAGCCTGTACGGAGTTTGTACATTCTCCCTGTGGCCGCGTGGGGTTTCACCGGGTCTTCCGGTTTCCTCACATACTCCATAGACGTGCAGGTTTGCAAGTGAATAGACTTCTGTAAATTGTCCCTATTGTGTAGGATAGAACTAGTGCGAACGGGTGATTGCTGGTCGGCGCAGACCTGGTGGCCGAAAAAGCCTGTTTCCACGCTGTATCTCCAACAAAAAACGATGCTATGTACTCTATAATGCTCTCTCCCTCTTCTTTAGGTTCTGCTTCTTGAGGAGAAAACTATACACGAAAGCAAATCTTGGCATTAGGATGGAAATTCTAATTGAGAAAATGAAATAAAAAAGATAAAAATTATTCCAATAGTAAAAGAAGACAGAGCGTACCGAAGAAATATCACGTTAATTTAAACAGACTATAATCCAGATTTCAGCCTCAGTGGCCCAATTTGGGTAAAATGTCCATTTTATCTCCTTTCCACCTCAACCAATGAAAACTAAAATCAGGCACGGTGTAAAATGGATGGCCAAACCAAACCAGCCCATTCTCTCCACATTATAATGGAATTCAGGGTTTGTGTCTCCGAATGTTTTCCAATCCAGTCAAATGTATTACCATTCCAAGTATTCTCGTGGATCCATTTTCTCAGGGTTACAATTCTGCCTCGAAATCATCTGTTCAAAAATATTCAAAGTCAGTCACATCAGACTTGGTGGCCCTCACGTTCACAAGACGAACAGGATCTTCCTTTGAAGAATGCATTGGTTTTTATGGAAGGAAGATCGATTGTGGTGAAGCATATATCTCCTTTGCACTCGACACTTCTGCCAAAATAGACTGTGCAAAAGGTTGATCGTATTTTTGCTGGATACTGGATTCAGGACTTGTATGCACATTCATGGTTTGAATAGGACCTTCTGTGGACTAGTAAAGTAATTGCAATTTAGCATTTAGCACCTTTTGATGCTTATGGAATCCAAAAATAAATGACTGTGCCAAGCAGACGAATCCTACTGTTTTTATGAAGTCCACATTTAAAAGTACATAGAGATAAAATTCTGTAATAGAGTGAAGCAAATGTTTGCAGTTGTTTTAAAACTTGAACCTGACTACAATTTATCACCAAGAACTTCTTGGCTTGAATTCTGGAAATTCTTTGTAATTTTCCCTTTTTATATGCACCACACACTGACATATTTCTCTGCAACCGCCGAGAGCGAGGGGGGGCGGGCTGCCTAGAGCTTAGCATGCTGCTGAAAGCAAGGAGAGACCCGCACTGCCAATAGCGTAGGGGGACCTGATCTGTCGAGATCAAGAGGAGACGCGCGCTGCCAAGAACCTAGGGGGTCCCTTGCTGTCGGGATAAAGCAAGGGACCCACGCTGCCTGGAGCATGGAGGGCCGCGGAGAAGAGTGGGGGTCCCGTGCTGTCGAGAGTGACGGGAGCCATCGAGAACAACTCGGTGGGGGGGCGCTGAGAATAAAAGGGGGACCCAAGAACAAAGATGGGCCCACCAAGAATGAAGGGCATAGGACCACCTAATGCCACGTTCAGCAGCAGACCTGGTTCGCCATTCGAAGATAAGACCATTCGATGAATAATTTGTGACTTTGTTGGCGCCAGATACGTGATTCTTTGTGTACTGCCCAGGTGATTTTACCAGGTTGTATGATTTTACCAGGTTGTATACAAAACAAAGCATTTCACTGTACCTGGGTACATGTGACAATAAAGTATCATTGAAGCATTGTATTTCTCAGTAGAGATTGTCTCCCTGCTGTGCTAGACATCACACTCAATAATACACCTGAAGAAGGGTCTCGACCCGAAACGTCGCCTATCTCCTTCGGTCCTTAGATGCTGCTGCACCCGATGAGTTTCTCCATCCTTTTGTGTACCCTCAATAATACATGTTGGACCTGAGGGGAACACAAAACTGAACCACGAGAAGATATGGGGGTTAAGGCTTAAATTTTTCACCAGCTTCATCATTATAGAGCTGTTATAGAGATATTCACATAACTCTAAATCAATTTGCAGCAAGTTATCACCATCGATATGTGACAGTGTTTCTCCTGCATTTCCCTATGACAGTAAGGGGAATCGAGAACCAGAGCACATGGGTTTAAGGTGAGGGAGGAAAAGATTTAATAGGAATCTGAGGGGTAACTTTGTTACACAAAGGATGGTAGGTGTATGAAACGAGCTGCCAGAGGAGGTAGATGAGGCAGGTACTTACCGCAAAGTTTAAGAAACATTTAGAGAGGTACATGGATAGGATAGGTTTAGAGGGACATGGCCAAATGCAGGCAGGTGGGACTTGTGTTGATGGGACATGTTGGTGGGTGTTGGCAGGTTGGGCTGAAGGGCCTGTTTCCACGCTGCATTATACTATGACTAAGTAAATTTAATTAAAGAGCATGACTTAGTGTACATTATTGGTTAAAAGATGCTATGGTTACAAAGCTGTAATTCAGCAACTTTGTAGCTGTCTCAGTTCTCTAAGTTGTATCAACTTCGACACAATCCCCAAAATAGATTGACGGCCTTTAATTTGAGGTGAACGTTAAAGACAGCTGCTAACTGAGTTCTGACGCCACTCATGAAAGGTTAAGATTGATGGTTTGAGCAATGGTGGATCACAGTGATACTGCCAGCTTCACAGAAGAGCAACAGAGGAAGGGTCTGAAGCAGGTCTCCACTTGCAATGTCCCCTATTCCTTTTCTCCAGAGATGCTGCCTGACCCGCTGAGTTACTCCAGCACTTTGTGTCTGTCTCTCAGAAGAGTTTGTTTTACAGTTCTTCAGTGTAATTGGTGTGATGGGGATAGCAAAGTATATGGGATCCATGATTTCTTTGAAGGTTCTAAGAGCATCACCAACTTTTCTTTTGCCATTTTGTTCCCTTAATCACATGCCTTGCATAATCCATCAATTACTCCCTTGTGCAAATGATATGTTTCCAAGTTTCCATATATTTCGCTGACCTTTGTGTCTTTGAGAATCAGATCTTCTGAATGATATTGGAAGTACATCTGTACAATGAAAGGACAACATATTTTTGTTTAAGCAAAAACTGCGGACGCTGTAAAAATTGAAGGTAGACAACAATGCTGGAGAAACACAGCAGGTGAGGCGGCATCTATGGAGCGAAGGAATAGGTGACGTTTCGGGTCAAAACCCTTCTTCAGACTATTTTGCTCGTCGGAAACCAAGCTTCCAATTGGAATGTATTCTCTCTGTACTGTGCAGATAGGATTTGTAACATAGACATAAACATAGAAAATAGGTGCAGGAGTAGGCCATTCGGCCCTTCGAGCCTGCACCGCCATTCAATATGATCATGGCTGATCATCCAACTCAGTATCCCGTACCTGCCTTCTCTCCATACCCTCTGATCCCCTTAGCCACAAGGGCCACATCTAACTCGCTCTAAAATATAGCCAATGAACTGGCCTCAACCACCTTCTGTGGCAGAGAATTCCAGAGACCCACCACTCTCTGTGTGAAAAAAGTCTTTCTCATCTCAGTCCTAAAGGATTTCCCCCTTATCCTTAAGCTGTGACCCTGTGTCCTGGACCTCCCCAACATATGCAAGGGACCATGAAATGCAGTCATACACAATATTCTTTCAAATTATTAAAGCAGAGAGTCCATGTGTTTGGGATATGTTTACAGATTTGTTTGAATGATTGTACCTTTTAGATAAAACTCAGTATTAATGAGGTGCCAATTGGAAACCACTTTCCCCTTCGATCAGCCATTCATCTTGTAAACTCCCTCACTAAATTGTTCTGTGCATCACTTAGTAAGTTCACCAATGACTCTAACTGGCAGAAATTGGTATTGCATGGTTCAAGTCAAGTCAAGTCAATTGTATTTCTATAGCACATTTAAAAACAACTCTCGTTGACCAAAGTGCTTTACATCAGTGCAGGTACTAACGTGCTACATACAGTGGTACATAGATCTAACAATACATACATAAATACATACATACAGCGCTCCTTCAGAGGACCTCAAAAAACGCTTGTGAGTAGAAATAAGCTTTAAGTCTAGACTTAAACGAATCGATGGAGGGGGCAGTTCTGATGAGAAGATGGGTGCTGTTCCGCAGTCTAGGTGCTGCAAAGGCAAAAGCACGGTTGCCCCTGAGCTTATACCTGGACCGTGGGATGGTCAGTAACCACATGTTGCCGACCTGAGGAACCTGGAAGTAGAATGGTGGGTTAGCAGATTTTTGATGTAGGTGGGGCATGCCCGTTAAGGGTTTTGTATACATAAAGGAGGAGCTTGAAATTGATTCTGAACCAAACTGGGAGTCAGTGGAGAGAGGCCAGGATCGGGGTGATGTGGTTCCTTTTTCGGGTGCCCATCAGGAGTCTCACTGCGGCGTTTTGGACCAATTCCAGGCGGGACAGGGATGATTGGCTGATGCCAGTGTAAAGGGAGTTGCAGTAATCAAGGCGGGAGGAGATAAATGCGTGGATGATCTTTTCAAGGTCGTCGAATTGGAGGAATGGTTTGATTTTAGCTATCGTGCGAAGCTGGAAGAAGCTAGCTTTTACCACAGCATTGACTTGTTTATCAAACTTCAATGCGGAGTCAAGTATTATGCCAAGGTTTTTGACGTGAGGTTTGAGTAAGGGAGTAAGGATTCCAAGGCTGCCTGCTATCATTTTGATGGAGTCCGAGACGCCGAGTAGGATGACCTCAGACTTGCTCTCGTTTAGTTGGAGGAAGTTCTGGACCATCCAACACTTTATATCCTCGAGGCACTGCATAAGGCTGAGTAGATTTGATTGGTTGTTGGGTTTCAGGGGGAGATGGAGCTGTGTATCGTCTGCATAGCAGTGGAAGGAAATGCCGCGCCTTTGAATGACTTGGCCTAAGGGGAGCATATACAGAGAGAAGAGAATGGGGCCTAGGATGGAGCCTTGTGGAACCCCGTAGCAAAGGCTAGCTGGGGAGGAGAAAGAGTTGCCTACGTTTGTAGCGAAACTCTTATCTTTGAGGTAGGAGACGAACCAGCTCAGGGCAGTGCCATCAATACCAACCCCCTACCGGAGACGAAGTGCATGTTGGGACTCTGTGGGGAGAGTTGTAGAACAGAGGGATCTGGAAGTGCAGGTGCATAGTTCTTTGAAGGCGGCGTCACTGGTAGAGAGGATGCTCTCAAAGGCTTTTGGCACATTGACCTTCATCAGTCAGAGTACTGAGCACAGAAGTTGGGAGGTCATGTTGCAGTTATATAAGGCATTTAAAGTATTGTGTTCAGTTCTGGGCACCATGTTATCGGAAAGATGTTATCAAGTAGGAAAGGGTGCAGAGAAGATTTACAAGGATGTTGCCAGGACCCGAGGGTCTAAGCTGTAGGGAGAGATTGAGTAGGCTGGGACTCTATTCCTTGGAGCGCAGAAGGATGAGGGGTGATCTTACAGACACGTATAAAATCATGAGAATTATATCGTGTAGACGCACAGATATAATGCGTCTGTGTCTCTTGCCCAGAATAGGGAAATTGGGAACCAGAGGACATGGGTTTAAGGTGAAGGGGAAAAGGTTTAATAGGAATCTGGAAGTTACTTTTTCACACAAAGGGTGGTGGATGTAGGAACCGAGCTGCCAGATGAGGTAGTTGAGGCCGGGACTATCCCAATGTTTAAGAATCAATTAGACAGGTACATGGCTAGGATAGGTGTATAGGGATATGGGCCAAACACAGGCAGGTGGGACTCGTGTAGATGGGACATGTTGGTTGGTGTGAGCAAGTTGGGCCGAAGGGCCTGTTTCCAAGCTGTGTGACTCTATAACTGTATAAGTGTGGCTTTCCTACCCCATTATCCTCAGGGAGAAAACCGATTCATCGCAATTGATTGGAAAATACAAATCTGACTCAAATAAATTGTGGTTATGAACCCATTTTTAGGGATTCCAATTTGTCTGGTCCTGATACATGAATACCTTGTTGAATCTCGTTCATCGCTGGTCTCTGGAAGTTTCATGGCTCAAGTGCATTCCTACGCCACAGACACAAGAGGCCAAAGGGTTAAACATCTGAGCTTACAATCACTGCAGTGGAACAATTTCCAACTCAATCTGAACTTTATTTTAGTACTTTATTGCGGTATTAATGCCGTACAAGAGCAGCCTGAACTTCACTGAATTCTATCTCAATACTTTGTTGAGGAATGCCAGTGGTTCTATTCCCCAGAATGTTTCCCCAAAACTGTACTAAATATGTATTTTCCCTGTGTTGAGTGCATTGCATCTTTCCGATTTAGTTAAAAAAATCTTCAGATCTAACATGAAACTGTTAAATGCAGGTCTATGGTTTGGATCCTAGAAGTGCGTGATTTCCACGTCCAAGTTGCACGAGACAACAGTTAAAACTGGATTAGATTACCGCCAATACTCATTGCTGATTGAAATCATGCTCATTGGGAAATTGTGCTGACCACTTCCATTGACAATTTGCAGACGTGATCATTCACTAATTAACTCCCTGTGTGCCCACACCAGCTTTGCCAAGAAAGCATGCTCTCAAATTCATATCTGTTCAGTAGGATACCTACTGGGACCACCTAATTTCCACCAGTTCTCAATTCGCTCCTGAGCTAGAATCTATTTTGACATCAATCATTTTAACTGTACAATGTGCGGGAATAAGGTGGGTAATTGGAAGCTGGTAGGTTGTTATAATGGAGTGAGTAATTGGACGTGAGGAGACTTCGTAAGTGCGTGAGAGTCAAGAACCAAAAGTGAAGAGAGTCAAGAGTGTTTAATTGTCATAACCACCGACAACAGAATAATTAAATTCAAATTGCTACAATAGACAATAGACAATAGGTACAGGAGTAGGCCATTTGGCCCTTCGAGCCAGCACCACCATTCAATGTGATCATGGCTGATCATTCACAATCAGTACCCCGTTCCTGCCTTCTCCCCATATCCGCTGACTCCGCTATCTTTAAGAGCCCTATCTAGCTCTCTCTTGAAAGTATCCAGAGAACCTGCCTCCACCACCCTCTGAGGCAGAGAATTCCACAGAATCACCCACTCTCTGTGAGAAAAAGTGTTTCCTCGTCTCCGTTCTAAATGGCCTACTCCTTATCCTCAAACTGTGGCCCCTGGTTGTGGACTCCCTCAACGTCGGGAACATGTTTCCTGCCTCTAGTGTGTCCAAGCCCTTAACAATCTTATATGTTTCAATGAGATCGCCTCTCATCCTTCTAAACTCCAGAGTGTACAAGCTCAGCTGCTCCATTCGCTCAGCATATGACAGCCCCGCCATCCCAGGAATTAACCTTGTATACCTACGCTGCACTCCCTCAGTAGCAAGAATGTCCTTAGGGGAAAATTAGGGGAAAAAAACTGCACACAATACTCCAGGTGTGATCTCACTAGGGCACTGTATAACTGCAGAGGACCTCTTTGCACCTGTATTCGATTCTCTTGTTATAAAGGCCAACATGCCATTCGCAGAGAAGATTTACAAGGTGGGACATGTTGGTCCCTGTGGGCAAGTTGGGCCGAAGGGCCCTTTTCCATGCTGTATAATAATAATAATAATAATAATAACTTTATTACGGATTCAAGGTCCAGACAAGGGGCAACATTACATTAAAAAATGCATTGCATATCAAATATCATAAATATATATAAAATCAAGGTAAATCACATAAAAAACATCATAATTTATATATTTAAAAACCCACAATACTTAAGTTAAAAATCCAGAGTAAAAGATGATCAATGTCGTACAACGAGACAACGATACCAGTGTTTCCACAGCTGGGATTCGTAGCGTGTATTGCTAACCCTTATGTTTGTCAAGGCCACAATAAGCACATTTTTGGAGTAATTTATCCTGCAAATGAATTTATACATGTGGTGTCTTAGGATAGCTTCTAAAGTACTGACTCCTGCAGCCACAAGCATATTACTGGCACTACACCATATTGGTTGCCTTAGCAGTGTTCTCATTGCATCGTTATATGCCACCTTTAGTCTCTGCATGCTTGTCTTTAAATAGTTCGACCACAGGTGCGCAGTGTAGAGGGGTGTGCAGTATGCTCTATGACTATGACTACGACTCTATGAGTAAACACAATAACATTCAGATAAAATATATAATTATCGATAATACAATAAATTAATAATTTTAATACCAGGTAACCACAATAATGCAAACCGAAGTCTGCAGTGCAACCAAAC
Organism: Raja brachyura; assembly: GCA_963514005.1. The sequence goes on from OY740804.1 coordinate 24,355,358, forward strand.
ACACAGTCTATAGAAAATCGTATTTGCTGAGGTTAGTGTTGTGCAGTGTTGTTCAAGGGCTTGTACAAGGGTTGTTGGGAAGAAGCTGTTCTTGAACCTGGTAGCCATGGTTTTCAGGGAGATAGAGAGCGATACAGGTGGAAGATGGAGGGCATCAGGAAGCAGAGGGATGTTTGGAACGAGCAGTACAATACGTGTGACAAGACCGATGGTTTGGGAGGCACAGAAAAGGGAGTGGGCGGGGGGGGGGTGTCACTTAGACATTAGGGAAGTATTGGGTGCATTGTTCAGTACGAGGGCGTGGTGGAATCCAAGCATGTAGATAAACAATTCACCAAGCAGGTCGACTAGATTGATGCTATAGTTGCAAGATCATGTCATTGCAGGAGTGCCGAACAGTGAACATTCCCAGGACAACATGATCTGGCTTCCCCAATTATGCTGCAAAATGAGCAAATGGTTTAGATTTATTATTGTCATGTGTACTGAGGTACAATGAAAAGCTTTGTTTTGCATGCTATCCAGTCTGATCAGATAACACTATTCATAAATACAATCAAGACACTGCGATATCTTGGTGTCCCAATTTGACGGTATTCGACGTATACAGCAGACATGGAAGTAATTTCCCCTACTCTGTGAATTACCTTGTGTGTTCAGGACCACTTTGGGCGATGACTTTGAATGAGTTGGCCCTTAGTCCAAAATGTACGAAAGAAGGGGATGAATTCACAGTCTCAGTCTGGCCACTAGGTGGAGACAAAGAATGGAGGATGAATGTTCTGACCCGCTGAGTTGCTCCAGCACCATGTGTCATTCAATGAAGGATGAATGTTTACTGCCCAGAAAGAGACAGAAAATCTCCAAGATTTATTGATCAAATAACTAGCTAATGTGGCAAAGGTTCAGCTGCAATTCATTGATAAATTTGTCAGCTTGATCAAAATACATGGTGCAGAATGTTGTCAACAAAGGGCGAAAATAACTAAACACTGGAAAATACTTGGATTATAAATAAAATACAAACTTTAATGAATAATCACCCAGTGTATAAACTGTAGACTGTGGAAAAGAAGTTGATTTAAGAGCAATCACTTAATATTAATTGTGCTTACCAAACCAAAACATAGTTCTATAAAAGCCTTCAGAAGTGCAAGCACCAATCTAAACCTATTTTGATAATATTTGTATGCAGGAGTCAATGACGCTATCCATAAGAAGATAATATGCTAAATCTTAGTTCTTAGTTGGCAGTTTAGGTTTTTGTCACGTGTACTGAGGTACAGTGACTACCTTTTGTTGCAAGCTAACCAGTCAGCGGAAAGGCAATATATGATTACAATCGTGCCATTCACACTGTACAGATTCAAGATAAAGGGAAATAATGTGAGTAACATTTAGTGCAAGATAAATCTGGCAAGGTGCGATCAAAGGTATCCTGAAGGTCTCTCATGAGGAAGAGAACAGCTTAGGACAGCTCTCTAGTTGTTGGTAGGAAGGTTCAGTTGCCTAATAACAGCTGGGAAGAAACTGTCCCTGGATCTGGAGGCGTTTTCACCTTTTTTTAACCTTTTGCCCAATGGGCTATTCATACAGCTGCCAGTGTGAAACTTTACTTGTTACAAGTCAAACAAGTTTGTTGCCATGACTTGAGGGCCTGAGCTATAGGGAGAGGTTAGGCAGGCTAGAACTTTATTCCACGGAGTGCAGGAGGATGAGGGGAGGGATTTGAACATGTTTCAATATTATCCGTCCCTCACTTCCTTTTAATACAATTACTATTCTCCTTTTATATTTCAAAGATAATCTTTATTCCTTGACCATCTCCCTCAGGTGCCATGAGGGGCAGCAGAGTTTCAGCAAGAGAGCTCTCCATTACCACCTCAAGAGGAATTGAGGACGAACAATAAGTGTGGAATCGATAGTGATACCGATGTCCCGAAAAATTATGAAAGAAAATTAAAAATGTTGCATTGTTAAATGCAACACATTAAAGTGCAAGTTTAACAACTTTCCACAAGTACCTGTATTATACTTGTTAAACATACCATTTACACTAGCTAAAATAATGTAACAATTATGTCAAATTACCCAGATCTGAAAAACTATTCTGCATTGATTTAACGACACTTATTGGACATCAAATATTTGTGCCAATCAGGGTAAGGTTTGCATGTGCTAAAATAAAATATTATAAAGTGGAAATATTGTTAGGAATAGACTGTCAAAAATAATACACATTTAGTAGAGAAAAATACACCATACCCAGGATCGAACCCGGGTCTGGCGCTATAAGGCAGCAACTCTATTGCTGCACCATTGTGCCACCCAATACACGTCTACTGATGATAACAATTTGCTGCAACAAGGAACTTCAGATGCTGATTCACAAAAACAAATAAAGTGCTGGAAAATGGGTACCGATCTGAAACGTCACCTATCCATGTCCTTCAGAGATGCTGCCTGCTCCACTAAGTTACTTCAGCACTTTGTGTCTTTTTAGTAAACCAACACCTGCAGTTCTTTGTGTCAACCGAGATGCTGCCTGATCCACTGATCTACTCCGGCACTTGCTTTTTATTTTGTAAACCAGCACCTGCAGTTCCTTTTGTCACATAGAAGGGTCACGACCCGAGACGTCACCTATCCATGTTCTCCAGAGATGTCGCCTGACCCGCTGAGTTGCTCCAACACTTTGTGCCTTTTATTTAGAAACCAGCATTTGATGTTCCTTCTGTCACCAGAGGTACTGCCTAACCCACTGATTTACTCCAGCAATTTGTATACTCACTGCGGGTTATTTATGTTTGAAAAGATCATGGTTTTCCATTCAGGTCTGATAACAAGAGGGGTTGTGTCTCACATCTCTACAGTGCTACTCAAAAATCCCGTCTTGCAGGTTTGCTATTTTGCTAAATCCAGGCAGGGTGGTATGTTGGGTGTCATCGAGCATGACGCCAAAACATACAACACATGTCGAGCATGGTGCCGTCTTCACATCTTCTCAACTGCTTTTCACCCAGCTTGTCAAAATCTCATTTGCACACTAAAAATAGGAGAGTGTGATTGATATTGATCAAAGAGTTGCTGAAACATGTCTATTTCAGAAACAAACTCATTTGTAAACACTTAGTGGGATTATTATTAAACGTGTTAACAATCAGGTTTGTCAGCATCCGAATTGCTTCTGATTTATGATTTAGTTTCAACAGAAAGTTACAAAAATGTAGTTAATAATGTAAATGGCAGAATGTGAAATAATGATAGAGTCATACAGCATGGAACCAGGCCCTTCGGCCCAACACACCCATGCCGACCAAGATGCCCCATCTAAGCTAATTCCATAGACCAAGTGGCATTGGACTTTGTCTATGGAGCGGGTGCACTACAATGCTGAGAATTCTATTATGCAACTCTGTATCTTTCCCTTTGCTCCACTATTGCACTTGATTTTGACTTTATTGTATTTATGGACAGTCTTATCTGGATCGGCTGGGTAGCATGTGAAACAAAGCTTTTTACTGTAACTCGGTACAGGTGACAATAATAAATCTAAGCCCACACCTATCCATATGTCTTGTATACATTGTTATTGCATCTGCCTCAACTACGTCCTCTGGCAGCTCGTTCCATAAATGTATGTGAAAATCCTTTTCAGTGACCTGTGCGGAAAATACATAAGATTTAAAATCTTATTGTGGGATTTCTGTGGAGAATAAAGTGACGATGGAAACTGAGGTACATTTTCAAAAAAATCTGAAACAGGACCCCAAGTTCAGAAACAGGACCTCAAATCATTGAATACAGAAAGCCATTAAAAAAAAAAAAAGAAATACATTAAATTAAAAAATAAAAACTTGTAAACTGTAGTATCTTAATGTTCTTAAATTTGATTTTACATATATTGCAACAAACTTAATATTTATTTCAATATATAGTGCCTCCAGTAGTGAAGAATTGCTACACTGCCTTCTCCCCATGCCCTAAGGATTACAATTTGTACAATAAATTAAATAATTACTGGAGAATTTAAAGAAACTATTATCCTTACAATTATCTCTAAGTCATGAATGTTTATTGAGCAATTTTCAGTGGTAGTGACTTAAAGTTTCAATTATCATATACATAGTTTTAAAATGTGATCATATGAAGCAGATGAATCATTACTGTAAGGTGCTGTCCATGTGAAGTTTGCACGTGCTCCCTGTGATGGCGCTGGTTTTACCCTGGAACAGGCTTTTGGGCCCACAATGTCCCCGCTGCGTGTCATGATAAGATAAACTATCTCCTCTGCCTGCACGTCATCCATATCCCTCCATTCCCTGCATATTCATGTACCCATGCTGGAGCCTTGAGGACTGAACCAACTGCTGGAGGAACTCAACTAGTCAGGCAGCATTTGTGGAGGAAAATGGACTGGGCAGTCCAAAGAAGTGTCCCAAAGTGAAATGTTGCCTATCCATGTTCTCCACAGATGCTGAGTTACTTCAGCACTTTGTGTTCTATTCTGAAACATAGACTGTCCATTCCCCTCCAGAGATACTGGCTGACCAGCTGAGTTTAATTTAGTTTAGTTTCTTATTGTCACCTGTACCGAGATACAGTGAAAAGCTTTTTGTTTGCAAGCTATCCAGTCAATGAAAAGACCATACGTGAATACATAAACACAATGAAGCCACTCACAATGCACAGATAAAGGGTAAAGGTTTCCAGCACTTTGTGTTTCGCAAGAACTTGTAGTCTGGCGAAACTGCAGGTCTTGACATAGAACAGTTAAAAAAAATTATGTTAAATGGCAGAGAGTGGTTGAGGAGTTAGGTCGACACCTACATATGACTCAATAGTCACCCTGAGGACTAGAAGCTAGTAGGCATTGTATTTCTGCAGCTAGATGAGGACTGCTTAGAGGTTTGGGACCCCAGGTAATATCCTTCCCTTGTCACCTCTCCAGTCATTATGAATAGCGGCACAGTGCCGCAGATGGGGCAGCAGAGCGGCGCAACGGTAGAGTTCCTGCCTTACGGCGCCAGAGACCTGGGATAGATCCTGACTATAGGCCCTACCTGTGTGGAGTTTGCATGTTCTCCCTGGGACCACGTGGGCTTTCTCCGGGTGCTCCTACACTCCAAAGACATACAGGTTTGTAGGTTAATGGGCTTCTGTAAATTGTACATTGTTCCTAGTGAGTAGGATAGTGCTAGTGTACAGGGTGATCGCTGGTTGGCGCAGACTCACAACTCCTGAAGATGATTGCATGTAGAAACTGTCTCTAACAGCACTAAAGGCCACAGAAACGTATCTCTTAATGCAAGACACTTCCTTGTCAAGTACAGATAAAATTCACTATCTTATAGATCCAGGAATCTCGGGTGGGTTGACCACATAGCTTTATTTTAGCCTGCCATTATCTGCCTGATACATTTGTTAACCAAATCCCATGAATTACAAAAATGCTGGTTGCAAAAGTTCAACTAATCCAACTAAAAATAGGCTTGTTACAAAAAAGCATTTTAATCGCCTTGCCAATCTACCATCTGCGATTAAAACAAGTTCAAGTTGCAGCAAGTGATGTAAGATGTACAAAACCATTTCCTTGTTATCTTTGGGTACAGCCGCTTATTCATTTAGTAAACAGAAAAATAAACTGGCCACTTCCTCCGCAGATGCTGCCTGATCCACTTAGTTCCTCCAGTACTTTGTGTTTTGTTCAAGATTTCAGCACCTGCAGTACCAGGGGTCCAGTTTTTCTAGTTTTTCTGCAAGCATTATTATCTTTGTTAATCATTTCAGTTTCTTCGTTCATCTGTCAACTACAAGGATTTAAATCTATTTGCCTTTGGAGGAGTAGGCATAGATATTTTCAACATTGTAAGAGCAAACATGATTGTTCCAATGACCTCAACATAAATGTGTTTAATATTATAAAGAATATTTTTCATTTACCCAATGATTTGCTCTTAAAATCACGTTTACATCTTCAGTTCTTATTTTTTATTTTTTTAATATTTATTTTATTAGAAGAAATTGTACAAGGAGAAAGTAATCGACATAACAATTATACAATTTTCGTACTGCTTCAATTTTAACATTTTATAAACTAATAACTAAATCGGAAAAATGAAAAACGGAAAGAATGGAAAGGAAGAAAAAAAGAAAAAGAAAAAAAAGAATATCGAAAAAGACACGAAAGAGAAAAACGAAAAACCCCTGAACTAATGAAGAAGTGAAAAAAGTGGAGCTGTATCTAACTACCCTTCCCTGCGCCGGCTCACCGGACCCGAGCGTCGGTTTTGAATTTGTGTTCAACCATTGTGTTGTTGAAGAAGTTCAATGAAGGAGACCATATTTTGCCAAAATTGATCTGGTTTGTCAGACAGAACAAGCCATATTTTTTCTAAATGTAGTGTCTCGGTCATTTCTGTAATCCACATCTTCACTGTGGGAACTGTTATCTTTTTTCAGAATTTAAGTATGTTTTTTCGGAATTATTCAACCATAGTCAAGGAAGCGTCTTTGGAATATCGTTAAGTTAGGGCAGCCCTCTGACATTCCTAATATTATTAATTTTGAATCTGACTCCAATTAAATTTTGAGTGTTTTAGAATGATATTGAATATTCCCGTTCAGAAACATTGAAACACAGAACATAGAAAATAGGAGCAGGAGAAGGCCATTCGGCCCTTCGAGCCTGCACTGCCATTCAATATGATCATGGTTGATCATCCAACTCAGTATCCTGTACCTGCCTTCCCTCCATACCACTGATCCCTTTAGCTGCAAGGGCCACATCTAACTCTCTCTTAAATTGAATTGGCCTCAACTACCTTCTGTGGCAGAGAATTCAACAGATCCACCACTCTGTGTGAAAAATGATTTTCTCATCTCGGTCCTAAAAGACTCCCCCTGATTCTTAAACTGTGACCCCTTGTTCTGGACTTCCCCAACATCGGGAACAATCTTCCTGCATCTTGCCTGTCCAACCCCTGAAGAATTTTGTAAGTGTAAGATCCCCCCTCAATCTTCTAAATTCCAGTGAGTACAAGCCAAGTCTATCCAGTCTTTCTTCATATGGAAGTCCTGCCATCCCAGGAATCAGTCTGGTAAACCTTCTCTGTACTCCCTCTATGGCAAGAATGTCTTTCCTCAGATTAGGAGACCAAAACTATATGCAATACTCCAGGTGTGGCCTCACCCAGAGCCTGTACAACTGCAGTAGAACCTCCCTGCTCTTGTACTCAAATCCTTTTGCTATGAATGCCAACATACCATTCGCTTTCTTCACTGCCTGCTGCACCTACATGCCTACTTTCAATGACTGGTGTACCATGACACCCAGGTCTCGTTGCATCTCCCCTTTCCCTAATCGGCCACCATTCAGATAATAGTCTACTTTCCTGTTTTTGCCACCAAAGTGGATAACCTCACATTTATCCACATTATACTGCATCTGCCATGCATTTGCCCACTCACCCAACCTATCCAAGTCACTTTGCAGCCTTCTAGCATCCTCCTCACAGCTAACACTGCCCCCCAGCTTTGTGTCATCCGCAAACTTGGAGATGTTGCATTCAATTCCCTCATCCATTTATTAATATGTATAGTAAATAGCTGGGGTCCCAGCACTGAGCCTTGCGGTACCCCACTAGTCACTGCCTGCCATTCTGAAAAGGACCTGTTTACTCCTACTCTTTGCTTCCTGTCTGCCAGCCAGTTCTCTATCCACATCAATACTGATCCCCCAATACCGTGTGCTTTAAATTTGTATGCTAATCTCTTATGTGGGACCTTGTCGAAAGCCTTCTGAAAGTCCAGATATAACACATCCACTGCTTCTCCCTTATCCATGCTACTAGTTACATCCTCGAAGAATTCTATAAGATTCGTCACACATGATTTACCTTTCATAAATCCATGCCGACTTTGTCCAATGATTTCACCACTTTCCAAATGTGCTGCTATCCCATCTTTAATAACTGACTCTAGCATTTTCCCCACTACCGATGTTAGACTAACTGGTCTGTAATTCCCCGTTTTCTCTCTCCCTCCCTTTTTAAAAAGTGGGGTTACATTAGCTACCCTCCAATCCTCAGGAACTACTCCAGAATCTAAAGCGTTTTGAAAAATTATCACTAATGCATCCACTATTTCTTGGGCTACTTCCTTAAATACTCTGGGATGCAGCCTATCTGGCCCTGGGGATTTATCGGCCTTTACTCCATTCAATTTACCTAACACGACTTCCCGGCTAACCTGGATTTCACTCAGTTCCTCCAGCTTATTTGACCCCCGGTCCCCTGCTACTTCCGGCAGATTATTTATGTCTTCCTTAGTGAAGACAGGACCAAAGTAGAATGGGCTAGGGCGGCTTCTTGGAAGTGACATTTATCACAGAGAGGAGAGACAGTTGGGAAGATCTTATTCAATTTGTTCTTTGAGTAGTATAACCTATGTAATACTTTGAATTGTATCAGGCAATGCCTGGCATTTAAAGAACAGTAATGTACGTATAGTAGGCTTTCCTCCCATATATCTTTTGAAATCGGTAAATGCTGCACGTCCTCCCATGCTCACCTATTTCAGAGGGTGGGGTGTCAATATTTAGAAGAGTGTTATAAATGTAAGATATCAACTTACTTGTATTGGCATGTCTAATCAAACAATCGTCTAATATATCTGGACCCATAAGAGGGCGGTCCTGTGTATATGTTTTCACATAATCTCGGATTTGAAGGTATCTAAAAATATTATTGGCATTCAAGTGATATTTCTCCTGTAGTTCTTGAAAAGAAGAGAGAGTCCCCTTCTTATAGAGGTCTCCCACAGTATTGAGTCCCAGGTTCTGCCATTGAACAAACATCATATCTAAAGTAGACGGTTTAAACAAAGGATTATTTGCAACAGGAAGGAGAGACATTTTTCTCAATTTATGACTAAATTTCAGCTGTTTCCAGATACGGTTATTACTATGTGTTATCGGATTTTGCTCATACGTGGACTTATTCAAATGTATTGTAGATAGGAGGATCGAGCCTATACAAAAAGGCAAACAATCTTCCCTCTCCATTTTTAACCAATTTACATGTTGACATGTATCGTCCAACCAGAAAGTTATATTTTTAATATGTTGCCCAGTAGTAAAAAAGAAAGTTAGGTAGAGCTAATCCTCCATTTTCTTTGGATTTGCACAAATGTCTTTTGTGTATTCTATGGGTTTTGTAGTCCCAAATAAAGTTAGTGACAATAGAATCAAATTTTTTTTAAAAAAAGCTTTTAGGGATATATATCGGTATTGATTGAAATAAATATAGAAGTTGTGGAAGGAAGATCATCTTTATGGCATTTACTCTACCAATAAGGTTCTTATTTTTAACTAGGCTTTGGACTTTACTTTAGTGATACATCGTAGAAAAAGGCCCTTCAGCTCACGAAATCCGTGCCGACCAGCAATCGCCCCATGCACCTGCACTATCCTACGCACTAGGGGCAATTTGCAATTTACCGAAGCCAATCAACCTACAAAAATCTGTACGTCTTTGCAGTGTGAGGGGAAAGCACAGCACCCTGAGAAAACCCACGTGGTCACAGGGAGAAGGTACAAACTTCATACAGACAGCACCCATATTCAGGATCTAACCCAGACTTCTGGCCTGGCAAGTAGGGCAGCAACTCAACCACCCTTACGTTGTCAATAAGATTTTTTTTATCAAGCATTGCATTTAACGTGACATGTGTGGCTCTCTTATCTTTAAAATTGATATAAATACAGCAACTACACATTTAACAATTCCACCCTTCCACTAGTTTTCTGTTTTACTGTGTAACTGATCAATGATATCCAGCATCAAATGAGTTTTCCTTGCCCACTCAAGTCATGCCTTCTTCTCCCTGCTCCCATCGGGCAGAAGGTACAGAAGCTTGAAAGCAACGCACCACCAGAGTCAGGGACAGCTCCTCCCCCCCCTGTTTGGTTTAGAGATACAGTGCAGAAACAGGCCCGTCGGCCCACCGAGTCCACGCTGACTAGCGATTCCCATACATTGACACTCTCCTACACACATTAGAGACAATTTACAATTATACAATTTACAATTAGCCTACAAACCTGCAGGTCTTTGGAGTGTGGGAGGAAACCGTAGATCCCGGAGCAAACTCATCCAGTCACAGGGAGAACGTACAAAAGAGCATACAGAGAGCACCTGTAGTCAGGATCGAACCTGGGTCTCTGGCTCTGTAAAGCAGCAACTCTACCACTGCGCCATCGTGCCGCCTCTGTTATCGGGCTCCTGAGTGATCCCTTCATGGACAATAGACAATAGACAATAGATAATAGGTGAATGAGTAGGCCTTTGAGCCAGCACCACCATTCACTGTAATCATGGCTGATCATCCACCATCAGTACCCCGTTCCTGCCTCCTTCCCATATCCCTTGACTCCGCTATCGTTAAGAGCTCTATCTAACTTTCTCTTGAAAGCCTCCAGAGAATTGGCCTCCACTGCCTTCTGAGGCAGAGAATTCCACAGATTCACAACTCTCTGAGTGAAAAAGTTTTTCCTCATCTCTGTTCTAAATGGCCTACCCATTTTTCTTAAACTGTGGCCCCTGGTTCTGGACTCCCCCAACATGTTTCCTGCCTCTAGCGTGTCCAATCCCTTAATAATCTTATACATTTCAATAAGATCCCCTCTCATCTTTCTAATTTCCAGTGTATACAAACCCAGTCGCTCCATTCTTTCAACATATGACAGTCCCGCCATCCCAGGAATTAACCTCGTGAACCTACGCTGCACTCCCTCAATAGCAAGAATGTCCTTCCTCAAATTTGGAGACCAAAACTGCACACAATGCTCCAGGTGTGGTCTTACTAGGGCACTGTACAACTGTGGAAGGACCTCTTTGCTCCTATCAACTCCTCTTGTAATGAAGGCCAACATGCCATTAGCTTTCTTCACTGCCTGCTGTACCTGCATGCCTACTTTCTGGGGTCCTGTCTTCCAGGGCATAAGTAGGGTACAGTCCCGATTTTTCAATCTACCTCTTTGCTGACATTAAACTTCTTCTCTGGAACCGTGACACCTTCACACTGGGAACTATATTCTGCAAGGCTCTGAGTAGAGTAAATTTCCAAATCTCTCCTATCCAACATAAAGCAGCCATATATTTTCTCCCATTCTTTCACTGTTCCCTGCTCTGAGAACGTGTTTTAATTTACCACTTTTCCTCATTATAATACAAGGTCAGTCAGTTTGCAACCCTAAGGTATGAACATTGAATTCTCCAATTTTAGGTAACCCTCTACAACCCCTCCCTCCCTCTTCTCCCCACACCCCCTCTCCTCCCCACTCCCCCTTCACTGTGTCCCACCTGCACCCATTTCTCCCCCCCCCCCCCACCCCTCCACCTACATTCCTTCCTCTGGCTTCACAATTCACAACTCTCCAATCCTTTTGTCTCACACCTTTTTTTTGCATCTATGGCCTTTGTCCAACTATCTGTCCATCATAACCCTCCCTCGCTTGTGTTAACCTGCTCTCTTCCAGCTATCTTCCCTTCCCCCAACAATCAGTCTCAAGAAGGGTCCCGGCCCAAAACGTCGCTAATCCATGTTCCTCAGGATGCAGCCTGATCTGTTGATTTACTCCAGCACTTTGTGTCTTTTTTTGTGGTATACCAGCATTGGCAGTTCCTTCAGTAAGCTTACATGTTGACTCTGCCCCACCACGGATGTTGCATATCCTGCCTTGGAAATTAGCGTTTGTTTGTTTTAGAGGTTAGCACAATTATTTTTGTAAGGGTTCAAAGATTATTTGTTTTGGAGATATTGCTCAAGAGCACTACATTCCGCCAGGTGCGTAGTATCTTAAAGTGCAGAGAACACTGACCCGAGTTTGGGGATGCAACAAACTGCAGACGCTGGAATCAATGACACTTTATTGTCACATGTAACTAGATGCAGTGAATTTCTTTGTTTGCGCCTACAATCTGGTAAAACCATACAGCAGACTTCACCCAGGCATGACACAAAAAGTCACCATGTTTCTGGTGCGGACAAAATTTCAACAGTTCTTAGTAAAGTCTTATCTCACAGCGGCGAACCAGGCCCTCTATCGCACATGAGGCCCACCAGGAACCCTCTATTCTCGGCACCCAACCCTCTTTGTTCTCCGTGACCCCCTCCCCCACCTGGTTGCTCTCGGTGCCCCCCCCCCCCCCACCCCCGGCCAGCCGTTCGGCTCCATGGCGCATCCCTGGAATTTTATGCAAAACACAAAGTGCTGGAGGAACTCAGTGGGTCTGGCAGCAGGAATGGGCAGGTGATGTTTCAGTCTGTGAACAAGGAACTGTAAAGGCTGGTTTACATAAAAGGACACAAAGCGCTGGAGTAGCTCGGCGGGTCAGGCAGCATCCCTGGGGAACATGGGCCGATGACGTTTCAGGTCAGGAGTCTTCTTCAGTCATTGTGGGGGGGGGGGGGGAGGGGGAGATAATAGGTGGACACTGGCGAGCAAAGATCCTATAGAATGCAAGATAGATCACTCGACGAAAAAGACGTAGTACGGTCATGGGCAGATTCATAAGTAATTCTCGGCCCCATTTCCGTAACCGGCTTCTGTCTCCGCACCAAAGATCCCATAGGACACACACCAACAGTTACCGGGACCAGCAGTCTTTGGAACTTTTTCGGCAACAGAAATATGGCGAGTCTCTGTATATTTTGTTTATTGTTTGCAAAAGCAAAGAATTTCACTGTACCTAGGTACGTGTGACAATAAAGTATCATTATCACCATTAGCTCTTACCCCACCCCACCCCTCACCCCTCTCTACCAAGGGTCACCCGAATCACCCTCTGTCCCTCTCCCTCCACAGATGCTGACCTCCCTCCACAGATGTCTGACCTGCTGAGTTCCTTCAGCACTTTGTATAGAGTTTTGTCGAACCTAATATGTGCCTTTTATAACATAACTCCTGGTTCTTCTGAATACACAGTTCCTAACGTCAGATGAGGTCTTTAAGTTGTTGTTAACTTTAAGATTACTAGTTGTTTTTGTGTATGCATCTCCCCATTCTTCAGGCTGTCAATTTTAATAAAGGCAATGACTGAAATCTTTATGATTAATTTCTAGACAATGCATTTCTGATTTGTTGTTGTTTTATATATATGATATTTGAGATAATCTGTTGAATGCATGATGCACGGTTTATATGTGTAAGGTTTTAAACTGAATAGAAATGTTTCTAATCATAAAAAATTACTTTGCCACATTTCTTTATTAAGTTAGTTTAGTTTAGTGTAGTTGAATTTTGTTTAGTTAAGTTAAGTTTAGTTTAGTTTAGTTTGATTTAGAGAAACAGCATGGAAACGGAGTTCACACCAACCAACAATAGTTGTATCTTAAACACTAGGAACAATTTACAGAAGCCTACAAACTCGCACGTCTTTGGAGTGTGGGAGGAATCCGGAGCACCTGGAGAAAACCCACGCGGGCACAGGGAGAACGTACAAACTCCGTATAGACAGCACTCGAGGACAGGATCGAACTCGGGTCTCTGGCGGTGTCAGGCAGCAACTCTTCCTCTGCGCCACTGTGCCGCCCAACAAAGATGCTCGAAAATTAGCGTGTGGTGCATGTTGGATAAGATTAGTTCATCACAATGCTCTGATCATAAATTTGATCTGCTACAGAATTGTTCCCTTTTTCCGAAACACCAGAATGTAAATAAATAAGTTTAAGAAACCCTGAGCAGTTTCAACAGGCAAGATTTACACCTGGAGCCAGTATTAAAAATAATTGCCGCTGAATCTTTAACTGTGCAGGTTGATGGGACCAAGTTGGGGAATTCATCTAACAGTTGGGTTCACACTGTCAATTTGCCAAGGACCCATTATTAGACTAATAGTGAAATGTCACAGTGACCCATAAGAACACCACAGCAGGGCTGAGCAACAAGTCCGAACAAATACTTGGCTATTTTTAAAGTTCTCCAAAGTCATTTTAAAATCTCCCCCGGTGACGACGACAAGACCTATTTAACATTTTAACTCTAAATCTCTGTGTGATGTCTAACCAATTTCCACCTTTATATTGGTGCAATGACCTACATGGTAACGTTTACATTACGTGGTAACCCAGGAATGTACTTGGGGATAAAAGGACACAAAGCGCTGCAGTAACTCAGCAGGTCAAACAGCATCACTGGAGAACATGCATAGGTGACGTTTCGGGTCAGGACCCTTCATCAGTTTAGTTTAGTTACTTTATTACTGTTGTCACATGTACTGAGGTACAGTGAAAAGCTGTTTGTTGTGTGCTATCCAGTTAGCAAAAATACTTTACATGATTACAATCAAGCCAACCTCAGTATACAGATAGAGGACAAAGAGAATAATGGTAGTGCAAGATAAAGTCCAGTGAAATCCGATTAAAGATAGTCTGAGGGTCTCCAATGAGGTAGATGGTAGGTCAGAGCCGCTCTCTAGTAGATGATAGGATGGTTCAGTTGCTTGATAACAGCTGGATGAAATAAGGAACTGATTGTCAAGCTGAGTAGCCACAAACTCACCTCCTAATGTTTCATCTCTGGAACCCATGTAAGAGCTTGGCCAAAAGTGTCAGTATTTGGATGCAAGACATGACCTTTCTGGAACTTTTGTTCCAAGTCCCACAGAGCTGGTAACGTACTAAACCTTTTCTTTTCCAACAGCTCTTAACCAGTGTTAGTGGCAAGCTGCACAAGTCCTTCCCCTGACTGCCAAATCGGAGCTGCAATCTCCAGCTTACGTCCTTTAGACTTCAGAGATACAGCACAGAAACAGCCCCTTTGACCCACCGAGACTGTGCCGTCCAGCGATCAATCTGCACACTTGCACTGTTCTACACACTAGGGACAAATTACTGAAGCCAATTAACCTACAAACCTGCACGTCTTTGGGGTGTGGGCGGAAACCGGAGCACCCGGAGAAACACACGCGGTCACAGGGAGAACGTACAAACTCCATACAGACAGCACCCGTAGTCAGATCGAACTTGGGTCTCTGGCTCTGTAAGGCAGCAACTCTATCGCAGCGTCACGGTGCTGATCCTCTTTTAACCCTAACCACCTTGACAGAAAATTTGGAGTAAGCTGTTGTTTGACTTGCTGAGTGTTGCCTGAATTTTCAGTTTTTATTTTAAAATGGTGGCGCAGCGGTAGAGTTGTTGCCTTAAAGCGTCAGAGAACCGGGTTCAATACTGACTATGGGTGCTATCTGTACGGAGTTTGTATGTTCTTCCCATGATCTACGTGGGTTTTCTCCTGGTGCTCTGGTCTCCTCCCACACTCCAGACGTACAGGTTTGTGGGTCAATTGGCTTAGATAAAATTGAAAATTGTCCCTAATGTGTGTAGGAAGTTGTCAGTGTGCGGGGATCACTGGTCGGCGCGGACTTGGTAGGCTGAAAGGCCTGTTTCCGTGCTATATATCTAAACTATACTAAACTAAACTACACTAAACTAAATTAAACTACCTACCTTAGCCTGAAAAAGGGTCTCGACCCGAAACATCACCCATTCCTTCTCTCCAGAGATGCTGCCTGACCCATTGAGTTACTCCAGCTTTTTGTGTCTATCTCCGCTCCGTCGAAGAAGTACCAAAGGTACTATCGTGTATGAAGGTAGACAAATCTCCAGGGACTGATCAGATATATCCGAGGTCATTGTGGGAAACTAGAGAGGAAATTGCGGGAGCCCTGGTTGAAATTTATGAGTCGTCCCTTAACACAGGATAGGTGCCGGAAGACTGGGGCCTGGCAAATGTTGTGCCTCTTTTCAAGAAGGGCTCCAGGGAACAAGAGGCTGGGGGGCTTAACATCTGTAGTTGGAAAGTTACCAGAGGGTATTCTGAGGGATAGGTTAGCTGGGCAAGGGCTGATTAGGGATAGTCAGCATGAGTTTGTACGTGGGGGGTCGAGTCTCACAAATGATTGATTTTTTTGAAGACGTGAACAAAATGGTCGATGAGGGCAGAGCTGTAGATGTCGTGTACATGGACTTCAGTAAGGAATTCAACAAGGATCCCCATGGTAGGCTGCTCTGGAAGGTTAAATCGCATGGGATCCAAGAAGAGATAGCTGAATGGATAGCAAATTGGCTCCATGGAAGGAAGCAGAGGGTGTGGCAGAGGGGTTTCCGGAAGTGGCGGCGCTGCCTGGCAGCTGCGGCTCGCCTGCAGTCTGTCTGTTTGTTTCTCTTTTTTTTGTCTTCTTGTGTCTGTTTTAGTTTAAATTTTGGTTTATTAGGCTGTGTATGTGTGTGTGTGTGTTGGGGGGGGGGGCGGAGAAACAGGGTTTTAGTGTCTCCCTTCGGGGGGGTGCGACTTTTCTTGTTGTGTCCCCCTTCACCGTCTCCGTCTGTGCTGAGGCCTCATGGCGGAGCTGGCGGCGTTCCAGCATTCCAGCAGCGGTGACCCTGCTTCAGAGCTGCGGTGCTCCAGCATTCCAGCAGCGGCAGCCCGGCTTCAGAGCTGCGGTGCTCCAGCGTTCCAGTGGTGACCCGGCTCAGAGCTGTGGGTGTGGTGTTCCAGCGTTCCAGCGGCGGCCCGGCTTCAGAGCTGCGGTGCTCCAGAGGTGGCATTCCAGCGGCGGCCCGGCTTCAGCGCTGTGGTGCTCCAGCGTTCCAGCGGTGACCCGGCTTCAGAGCTGTGGAGGTGTTCCAGCATTCCAGCGGCGGACCCTGTTTTAGAGCTGTGGCGGGGTTCCAGCATTCCAGCGGCGGCGGTGGCGGCAGCCCGGCTTCGGAGGCTCGGCCGCGGGCCTAGTGGACGTCAACATTGGAGGCCTGGATCGCCTCAGCGGACAGGGAGAACAAGGAGGGAAGAAGACAAAGACTTTAAGATTTTTGCCTTCCATCACAGTGAGGAGGTGCCTGGTGAACTCACTGTGGTGGATGTTAAATATGTGTTTATTGTGTGTTTTGTTTTTTATTACATGTATGACTGCAGGCAATGAAATTTCGTTCAGACCGAAAGGTCTGAATGGCAATAAAGGATACTTTGCCTTTGACTTTGACTTTTGTGATGGTGGGAAGTTGATTCTCGGACTGGAGGCCTGTGACTAGTGATGTACCTCAGGGTACGTTCGGTACTGGCAAGTCATCTACATCAATGATTTGGATGAGAACATACCGGGCAAGATTAGCAAGTTTGCTGATGATACAAAAGTGATTGGTTTTGCAGATAGTTAGGATAGTCGTGAAAGATTGCAGCAGGATCTGGATTGATTGGCCAGGTGGGCTGAGGAATGGTTGATGGAATTTAATACAGAGCAGTGTGAGGTGTTGGATTTTGGGATTTCTAACAAGGGCAGGACCGACAGAGTAAATGGTAGGCCTTGGGGAATGTTGTAGAGCAGAGGGATCTAGGAGAGCAGGTGCAAGGTTCCTTGAAGGTTGAGTCACAGGTAGATAAGGTGGTCAAAAAGGCTTTTGGCCCATTGGCCTTCATCAGTCAGAGTATTGAGTATAGAAGTTGGGAGATCATGTTGCAGTTGTATAAGATTTTTATTGAGACTGCACTTCGAATATTGTGTTCAGTTCTGGTCACCGTGTTATTGGAAAGATATTGGCAAACTTCAAAGGGTTCAGAAAAGATTTACGAGGATGTTGCCAGGACTAGAGGGTGAGCTGTAGGGAGAGGTTGAGTTGGCTGGGTCTCTATTCCATGGAGCCCAGGAGGATGAGGGGTGATCTTATAGAGTATATGGATAGGACAGGTTTTGAGGGATATGGACCAAGTGCAGGCAAGTGGGACTAGTGTAGCTGGGACATTTTTGGCTGGTGTGGGCAAGTTGGGCTGAAGGATTTTTTTCCACACTGTATTACTCGATGACTATGACTCTATAACCAGCTTTATTTAAAGCGATCTTCAGATACACACTGATCAAATTTCTACTGCCTGTTGCTGTAACTCTACAATTGCCCACTTTTAAGTTTCCTTTTCCTAACGAACCAAATCAGCGCCTGTAAGAATGCAGGGTTGGATTTCTTACAAGACATACAGTAGAAGCTGCGTAGGAATGTGTTCCAACATGATTTAACCAGTATACTATACATCCATTGAAATGATGGGAGGAGTCTGAAGAAGGGTCTCGACCCGAAACATCACCCATTCCTTCTCTTCAGAGATGCTGCCTGTCCCACTGAGTTACTCCAGCATTTTGTATCTCTCTTCCATTGAAATGATGCACAGGTTCAAGTTAAAAGTTAATCTTCTCTCTAACAACCATTACAGCCAGGATTGTGCTTACTACATTTACTTCAGCTAAGATACAAGATGCACATTTCTGTCTTTGGAAGAGTCCTGACCCAAAATGCCACTATCAGATTTAATCGGACTTCAATGTTAAATCTTGTACTAAATGTTGTGCCCTTTAGCCTTCCTCTGTGCCCTGTGGACTAATTGATTATATTCATGTACAGTCTTTTCTTTGACTGGGGAGCACGGCAACAAAATATTTTCGCCACACCTTGGTATACGTGACAATAAACTAAACTAAACTCAATTAAAATACTAAACTACACATTACAATAAACTAAACGAAACTAAACTCAAAAACAAAACCACACACGACAATAATAAACAAAACTAAACGGAACTATCTATTCCCTCCACGGATGCTGCTGACCCGCTGAGTTCCACCAGCGCTTTGCGTTTCTCTCAAGGTTCCAGCACCATCAGTTCCTTGCATCTTGTGCACATTTTCGTCCGTCAGATCAAAGCGAGAGGAAAAATGCAGACTGAAATTGTATGGGGCATATAAAACGAGATGATTTATTGTGCTGACAGTATATAGATGGTTCAAAAGCCTGATAAGAATGTCTATGTTAGGTAAAGGCAGCAAAGATTGCTGAGCCGGGTCTAGCTGGCTGACTGACTTATGGGTAGTATTTTATGAGCAACCATTTCGTGCTCAGAGCTGTCAGAAACATTAACTTGTAAAACGTACTTCACCGCGCCAGACCGGGTAAGGCTAATTCATTGGCTGCGATTTGAAGCCCGAAAATGTGACTGCTGAACCTTGCAAAATGCGAGGCAGATGAAGTGGTGCATGAGAAGATGTGGTCCAGGAGATTTGCTGGGATGACTAAGTGATGAGATAAACTGCTGCATGAGTTATTCAGAGTCGTTTGAGATGGTAAAATATTGTGTGGAAGTTCACCAATGACCGATTGTGGAGTGGTTGAGACTTTACAGATCGTGATATTTACTGGATCGGAAATTCACCTCTGATTAGTTTGTATCAAACGTGCGATAGTTACATGTCAGGTTTCATATTTTCTTACATAATAGGTGGCCTTTCAGCCCATCAAGTCCACACTAGCTTTCAGTCCCACGTTGCAGTTATTTTCTTGTAAACTGTTCTCTCTAACCTGCTTGTCAAATCTTGTCACACCCTCTATCACCCTTCTACACAAGAGAACATGATAGAGCAGTACAGCACAGGAACAGGGCCTTCGGCCCACAATGTCTGTGCCGGGCATGACGCCAAGCCCAACTCTTATCTACCAACACATGATCCGTATTCCTCCATTCCCTGTATATCCATGTGCCTATCCAAAGGCCTCTTAAATCCCACTATGGTACCTGCCTTTACCATCCCTGGTAGTGCATTCCAGGCACCCTCCACCCTCTGTGTAACAAACACTTTGCCCCACTCTTCTAGCTGTGTCTTCTAGTATTTGCTACTTCCATCCTGGGAAAAGAATCTGACCGTCGACCCCAATTACTTTCTTGTAAACTGGTCGCCCATAGCTGCTAATCAATTCTTCCAGCACCCTCAATTACCCTTCCACACAAGAGAACATAGAGCAGTACAGCACAGGAACAGGCACTTCGGCCCACAATGTCTGTGCCGGACATGACGTCAAGCCCAACACTTATCAGTCTACACATGATCCCTATCTCTCCATTCCCTGCATATCCAAATGCCTCTTAAACGCCACTATCGTATCTACCTCCACTATTACCCCAGCAGTGTGCTCCAGGCCCTCAACACCCTCTATGTAAAAGCTTGCCCTGACATCTTATTTAAACATGGCACCCCTCATCTTCAAGCTAAAGAGATAATTTCCAACAGCCAATTAACCTAATGGTCTTAAATGTTGTGATAGTACCTGCCTCAGCTACCTCCCCCGGCAGCTCATTCCATACAACTACTGCCTTTTGTATAAAAACATTGCCCTTCAGGTTCCTATTAAATCTTTCTTCCTCAGCTTAAAGCTACGCCTTCTGGTTTTTGATTCTGGGCAAGAGACACTATTCCTTTTATTTCATTTCGGAGTCACGTGAGTGACTTCGTGAAGAGCCCGCCGGCGCGCATGCTCGACATATCGTCGTAACGCGTTGCTGCGACGGCTGGCGGTGGAGCGCGCTCCTCTCCAGCCCTTCATAAGGGGCCACGGAGGTGAGTATTCCACCTTTAGTTGGTGGTCCTTGTTGTCTGATTATGTCTTGCAGCAAGGACATGGATGGGAGTTCGAAGGGCCGGAGGACGTCAGGACGAGTTCGCCGGTCAACAGTTCCGGGGCCTTTACCATCGGCAGTACCTGCAGCGCAGGCCGGGACTCAGGCGGAGATGTGGGTAAGCCCTGTGTTCACAGGTCCAGATCCGCCAGCACACCACAGCTCGGAGGAGTTCGGTGAGGAGGAGTGTGGTGTGCCGCCAGAGCAGGGGGACCCTGCCATGGCAGTCAGGTTGTCAGCGGGCTCGCTGGCGACCTCGAGCAGGGCGCGTGCCGTTGCACGGCCTGTTCCACTCAGCCCTCCGAGAAGGGGGAGGGGAGACGCCCAGAAGCCTAACCCTGTTAGGGCTAAGGCATTGCCTGTCGCGGAGGAGCGGTCAGGTTCCAGGGCGAGACCCGGGGCGGCTGTGAGGTCCAGCCGGCACACCCCGACTCTCGACGCCGGGACGGGTCGGTTGAGTCGGGTCTCGTCGCGGTCGCCGAGCCCCCCATGGATGGGTGGGCGGCACCATGCGTCGGCAACGTCCACGATGTGGGCAGCCGGCAAGACTGCGCGGGCCCCAGGCAGCCATGCTTCGGCTGGTGCCGACACCTCGCCGCATGTGCCCTTAGTGGCAGCGGCTTCAGCTCTCGCTAAACGGAGGCGATTGAACACGCCCGCGCAGGAATCGCGCAGTTTCGCCTCGGCGGCTGTTAGCGACAACTACCGGCACCGGCAGGGCCTCGACGAGGTGCGGGCCGATGACAGGAGCCCGGTTTTCTTTTCAGAGCCGGAGGACTCCGACCACCTGAGTGTTCAGGGTGAAGGGCGTATTGACCGTATGGAGCGGCTGCTGGAGCTCCTGCTTCAACGTCAACAACAGCAGGGCAGCAACAGGCACAGGGCGTCTTCACCAACATCTACTATCAGCCTGGAGCAGCACGAGGAGGAGGTTCTGGTGGATCCCGTACCACCTCCGGTGGAGGTGCCAGCGGAGGAACTTTTGGATGTGGCGACCAAATTCGCGGCCCCACATACGGCTGGTCTTCCTCTCAATTCAAAGCTGGCAGCCACAGTGGACTTTCTTAATAATCAGGTGCTGCAGGAAGAAGTCCTCATCCAGGCTATGAGCCGTCACAAGGCTCCATCAAACTGCAACTCCCTCAACGTGCCTGTGGTCAATACGCCAATATGGGGCAACATCAGTGCGGCTATCCGTCAACAAGAGCTACAATTGCAGCGGATCCTGAAACTCCTCACGGCCGGTATTACCGCCTTTGCGCGGTCGGTGGACGAGGACGAGCTGAATTTGGACCAGGAAGATGCTCTGGCCTTATTGTGCGCGACCCAGCACGAAATCAACGGGTTTCGCAAAAACAGCATCCGCCCAGCACTCAACCCGAAGTTTGCAGGATTGTGCAAACCACCGCCGCCGCCGCCGCCCCGTCAGCTCTTTGGTGAGGACCTCTCGAAGAGAGTCAAAGAGCTTGACGAACAAGCCAAAACGGTGGGGATCATGCGCTCTAAGAGTGCCCCCACACCGTCCGGCTCAAAAGCTCCATACATTCGCTCACGAGGGTCGGCCAGTGCCTCGACGAGGACTCACCCTCTAGCTCCACAACGACAACAACACCAGAACCAGCACCAAGGGTCTTTTTTAGGACAGGGTCGGCAGAGACCTTTTTGGAAATCGAAGACGCCGCGCCCTCAAGCCAACCCAGCACCTCCACGGCCACCCACACGTGTCAAGGACCGCCGGTAACCACGGAGGTGAGGGGGTCTGGTTCTCTCTTTTCTCTCTGTTTAACTTCCCATGTTGGTGGTCGTTTACGGTTGTTTTTGGATGCATGGGGTAATTTTACTGGTGATGAGTATGTGTTGCGGAATATTCAGGGGCATAAAATTGAGTTTATTAATGGCGACATTCCTCCATCCCAGCACATGCCTGGTCGTACGTTCAAATTGTCTGCTGCAGAACAGGCAGCAGGTTACAAGGAAATTTTAAGTTTGGAACAGAAGGGTGTGATTGAGAAAACAGTGCATGAGCCAATTGAATTTGTTTCGAACATATTTACTAGACCTAAGAAGGATGGAGGCTGTCGTGTCATTATTGATCTAACCCGTTTGAATATGTTTGTAACATATACTCATTTTAAAATGGATACGTTTGAAACAGCCAAATCATTGATTTCTCATGGCTGCTTTATGGCATGCATTGATTTGAGGGATGCATATTATTCAGTATCCATCCAGAAAGATGATAGAAGGTTTTTGAAATTTATCTGGATGGGGCAACTTTGGCAGTATAAGGCTTTGCCTAATGGGCTTACTACAGCCCCTAGATTGTTCACTAAATTGGTGAAGCCAATCATGGCTTATTTGAGACAACGACATCATATAGTTATGGCCTATTTAGATGATGTCTTTATTGTGGGCCACACCCTGCAATTGGCTGAACAGGGTGTTGCAGCTGCTGTCAATATATTTCAACAATTAGGATTCATTGTCCATCCAGAGAAATCAAAGTTCTGCCCTGCCCAGGTAATTAATTACCTAGGGTTCACGGTGAACTCAATGAGCATGAGGATAACTATACCAATTAACAAAATTGAGGAAGTCACTAAGGTGTGCAGAGATTTAATTGGCACCAATATACCATCGATTCGGCATACAGCCACAGTAATTGGCAAGTTAGTGGCTTTGTTTCCGGCAGCACGATATGGACCTTTGCATTATCAGAATTTGCAAAGAGCTAAAATTACTGCGTTAAAATGGAACGCTGGTCATTACGATCGATCTATGCAGCTGCCGTCCGAAGCGATAACTGAGTTGCAATGGTGGGTGTGTCACATTAGCAACTCATTTAAGCCTGTCAGGGAGGCTAATCCGGTGGTATATTTACAGACTGATGCAAGCTCCAATGGCTGGGGAGCTACTGATAATTGCTCTAGTTGTGGGGGTAGATGGGACACCCTTGAGGCATCGATGTTGTTGACTCAAGGGATTAACTATTTGGAGTTGCTGGCAGCATTCCACGGACTTCGTGCATATTGTTCCAAGCTTGTTGGAGCACACGTCCGTCTCCAAATAGACAACACCACAGCTGTGGCATATTTAAACCATATGGGTGGTACCAGGTCAGTTTCGTGTGACAAATTGGCTAACTCAATTTGGCTCTGGTGTATTCAAAGAGACATTTGGATTTCAGCTACCTATTTGCCAGGTGAGCTTAATACTGTGGCGGACACCAGGTCACGCAAATTTAATGACAACATTGAATGGATGTTGCATCCTGAGATTTTTGCTAAAGTCACAGCCAAATTTGGTAAACCGGACATTGACCTTTTTGCGTCACGGTTGAACCATCAGGTACCAGCCTACGTTTCATGGGAACCAGATCCTGGGGCAATAGCGCTAGATGCATTCTCGCTGGACTGGGGGAATTGGGTTTTCTATGCCTTCCCTCCGTTTTGCCTCATCAGTCGGGTATTGCGAAAGATTCAGGCAGATGCTGCCAAGGGCATCCTTATTATACCCGACTGGCCCACACAGCCTTGGTATCCGGTGGTCTTTGACATGCTCAACGAACCTTGGGTCCTTTTGAAGGGTTGCCCACAATTGGTTACTCACCCTGTGTCAGGGGAGCCACATCCCTGCCATGGCTATTTAAATTTGTTGGCTTGCAGGTTCTGAACAGGCCGTTAGTCCAATACGGCCTCTCGGCTCGGACCATGGATACCATCGGGGCGTCGTGTCGAGAGTCCACAAGGCGAAGATACCGCTCGCATATTAAGAAGTGGGAAGCCTACTGCAGCCGCTCTCGCATCACGTACGATGACGTGACAATAACCGACGTCCTGGAATTCCTCGCGGGGTTGCACCATGATGAACACTTAAGTTACAGTGCCATCAACAGCGCCAGAAGTGCGCTATCATTCTACCTCAAGATTGGGGTAGGATCCAACAGGCTAGTGTCCAGACTCATGCGGGGTATATTCAATATGAATCCGCCTACACCACGCTATAATATCACCTGGGATGTCAGGGACGTATTAACCCTGCTCAGGACGTGGTCTCCCATGGAAGGGCTCCAACTGGACCAACTCACCATGAAGCTGGTGATGTTACTAGCGCTGACTTCAGCTCAGAGGGTACAGACACTACACAAACTGCGTGTCGACAGAATGACATCTACCCCTACAGAAGTAGTCTTTTTCGTTGACGAGCTACTAAAGCAGCATAGACCTGGGTGCACAGGGCTGCAGCTGAAGTTCCCGGCATACCCCGCAGATGCTAGGCTATGTTTAGCCTCACATATCCGCCACTATGTCAAGGTGACGGCACGCATCAGAGGAATGGAGAGATACCTGCTTGTCACTCATAAGAGACCTCATCATCGAGTGACAGTCCAGACGATATCCAGGTGGCTTCGAGTCGTCTTGGGTAAGTCAGGTATCGACACTAATGTGTTCAAGTCTCATTCCACCAGGGCTGCATCGACGTCAGCGGCGAGGGTCATGGAGGTGCCCATGGACCAAATTCTCGCCACAGCAGGATGGGCGAATGAAGCTGTGTTCCAGCGTTTTTATAACAAGCCTGTTGCTGCTCCTCTACAGTTCGCAGAAGCCGTGCTGAATGCAGGTCAAGAACGTGGAGATGTCCCCGCATGAGGGGTTTTTGATTTGTTATTAATAAATATGCTTTTGTTTTGCAGTATGAGCTATTGAGCCAGTTTGTTCCTCCCATCCATCCCTGGTAGTGGTGTGTCAGCATGGACGTGGTCCAGGGCGTGTAATCACAGAAGCTTTGAAGTCTTCACGAAGTCACTCACGTGACTCCGAAATGAAATAGTAAGATTGAACGAGAACTTACCAGTTCGAAGGTTGATCTTTATTTCATGAGGAGTCGAAGTGAGGGATTTCGTGCCCTCCTCGCCCAACCCTCAATCACCTTCATCTGGTAATCTTAGTCAATTCAATCATACTATGCGAAGTCATTTCTATTGTTGGTTCTGTGATTCCACGCCGCTACTTTGAAGTATGTCGAGCATGCGCGCCGGCGGGCTCTTCACGAAATCCCTCACTTCGACTCCTCATGAAATAAAGATCAACCTTCGAACTGGTAAGTTCTCGTTCAATCTTACTATTCTCATCTAGTCTTGTACAAATCTACACCCACAAATGTTAAAGAAGGAACTGCAGGTGCTGGAAAATCGAAGGTAGACAAAAGTGCTGGAGAAACTCAGCAGGTGCGGCAATAGCTATGGGTCTGAAGAAGGGTTTCAGCCTGAAATGTTGCCTACTTCCTTCGCTCCATAGATGCTGCCGCACCCGCTGAGTAATAGATATGCAGAGGCATGGGGAGTTTTTGCAAGGTCATAGGTTTTGATAGAGACAGGTCTGAGGAGGGGTCTTGACCCGACACATCACCCATTCCTTCACTCCAGAGATGCTGCCTGTCCCACTGGGTTTCTCCAGCATTTTGTTTCTATCTTCGATTATTTGGTTGTGATTGAAACAGGCACGGGCCCACACAGTCCACGTCGACCAGCGATCCCCTTACACTAACACTATCCTACACACACTAGGAACAATTTTACAATTCCACCCAGCCAGTTAGCCAAGAAATCTGTATGTCTTTGCAATCTCGGAGGAAACCAGAGCACCCGGAGAAAGCCTACGCGGTCACAGGGAGATCTGTCCCTGCAGACAGCATCAAATATGGGTATCTGGCGCTGTGAGGCAGCATCTCTACCACCGCCCAACTGTGCTGACAATTATCTCCCATCCCTGGGCCCCTCATTAGCCTGTCGTCCCCCCTTTTTCCCCCACTGCCCTGTTCCCTTCTACCTACATCCCTTCCTCTGGCTTTACAGTTCACTCCTGTATTTTACTTATTTCACACATCTATTTTCTGTCTTTATCTGACACCTTTTTGTCTCCTTTCCACCTCTAGCCTTTATCACTTACTCCGACCATCTACCACTCAAACCCCTTTCACCTGAATCCACCTATCACTTGCCAGGCTTTCGCCTGCTCCCCACCTCTCTTCTCTATCTTTTTCCCACTCCCGACTACAATCAGCCTGAAGAAGGATCCCGAGCCGAAACCTCGTCTGTCCATTGCCTGCACAGATGCTGCCTGACCCGTTCAGTTCCTATGGCAATCTGTGTTTTGCTCAGGATTCCAGCATCTGCAGTTCCTTATTTCTCGACGTTCTTGGTATATCTGATGCCATCGGTTCCAGCTAAAACATGACCATTTTATAGCCCCTCTTGCTGGAAATGTACTCACTGTGAGGAAGACAACCAAAGCCTTTGCCAAACAAAATTAAAACTTCACAGAATTCCCTCTTGTGTGAATTCTTGATTCTTTCTATTCCCCCTTTGAAAACTTGCTTCAAGGATAATAAAAGAGATTGGTGGGAGTAAACGGTAAATGTTCACAACAATTAAACCAATGTAAGATTATAAAGACTTGATGCATTGTTTTAGATGCATTGGAGCATTGTGATCTTAATTATACCCCGAGATACTCCAATCTGTTCCAATAAACTGGCAACTCATTCTAAACAGAAACTTGATTGTTGCAACTACAAACAACACTGACTGTGCGAATATGATCCTCACTGAGACAGTTTAAAAATGCCAAGTTTTTTTTATGTTATATATTTTTTTCCAGAGGACATAGGTTTGAGGTGAGAGGGGGAATGAGTTAATCAGAACCTGAGGGGTAACTTTTTCACACAGAGAGTGGTGGGTCTATGGACCGAGAGACCAGAGAGGCAGCACGGTGGCGCAGTGGTAGAATTGCTGCCTTACTGCGCCAGATACTCGGGTTCGATCCTGATTATGGGTGCTGTCTGTAAGGAGTTTGTACGTTCTCCCCGTGACCGCGTGGGTTTTCTCTGGTGCTCCGGTTTCCTCCCGCACTCCAAAGATGTACCGGTTTGGAGATTAATCGGCTTCGGTAAAAATTGTAAATTGTCCCTGGCATGTAGGATAGTGATAGTGTACGGGTTGATCGCTGGTCGGCACGGACTCGGTGGGCTGAAGGGCCTCTTTCCAAGCTGTATCTCTAAATAATGTTGTGGAAACAGGCACTATAACAACATTGAACAAACATTTGAATAGGTACATGGATAGGAAAGGTTTCGAGGGATACGGGCCAAACATGGGCAGGTGGGACTAGTGTAGATGGGGCATCTTTGCTGGCATGGACAGGTTGGGCTGAAGAGCCTCTTTCCATGCTATATGACTATGACTATATGATGCAAGGTGCCACAGAGAAACAGAGGTGTGAAGATCTGCTCTTATTTGGCCGTGTGTGTGAGACCATTAAATTGGTGTCACTCGAAACATTGTTTGTTTTATTGTTGAATTGCCGTCCAATGCCATTAATGCTGAGACAATTACAGTTATCTACCATCGGTTAAATACATAACATGAAATAAGAATCTGGCATCCAGTTTTGTCATGAAGCCATGAGAGAGAGGTACAAGTCCATCGAGTTCATTGATGTCCTTCTGTACATTATACTTGTCTATACAGCACGGAAACAGGCCCTTGGCCCATAGAGTCCGCGCCGACCAGCGATCCCCGTACACTAGCACCATCCTGCACACTAGGGACAATTTACAATTTTACCAAAGCCAATGAATCTACAAACCTGCCCGTCTTTGGAGTGTGGGAGGAAAACCTGAGCACCCTGTAAAAAACCCACAGTCACAGGGAGAACGTACACACTCTGTAAAGACAGCACCCGTTATCAGTATTGAACCGGGTCTCTGGCGCTGTAAGACAGCAACTCTACTATTGCACCACCGTGCCACCATACGAAAGAAATCGACCATCGGATCTATAATGTCCAGATCCAGAGCTGTGTGTTTGATTGTGAAAAGCCAATGACTTCACCAAATGCTAAATCAAGATGCATGGTCAATAGATTGGCACGAGGCAAATTACAGACGGCCAAGACCATCCAACAAAAATTCTGTTCAGTGACATTTTTGTGCAGTTCTAAGCCGTCCCATTACAAGAAGGATCAGTCTGAAGAAGGGTTTCGGCCCGAAATATTGCCTATCTCCTTCACTCCTTAGATGCTGCTGCACCTGCTGAGTTTCCCCAGCTTTTTGTGTACCCTCGATTTTCCCGCATCTGCAGTTCCTTCTTTAACGCAAGAAGGATGTGGAAGCTTTCCAGAGGGCGCAGAAGAGGTTTACCTGAATGCAGCTTAAATTAAATGGTATTACCTACGAGAGATTGGACAAACTTGGACTGTTTGATCTGGGGACAGTCGGAGACAGTCAAAACCTTTTTCCCCAGTGTGGAAATGTTCAAGACTAGAGGGCACACAGTACCTTTGAGGTGAGAGGGGCAAGTTTAAAGGTGAGGTGCGGGGCTATTTATTTTACACCGAGGGTGGTGGGTACCTGGAAAACCAGAAGTTGAGGGGTGAACTGATGGATGTATATAAAATGATGAGAAGCACAGATTGGGTAGACAGTCTTTTTCCCGGATGGAAATATCAAGAACCAGAGGGCATAAGTTTAGAGGAGCATAGTTTAAAGGAGATACGTGGGATCTCTTCCCCGCCAGCACAACGTTTTGCAGGGTGTGTCGTGCACAACATTCTTTACAACTCACTCAGAAGATATTTACCAATGATTTCTCAAGTGAAATCAGGATGGGAAATAAATACAAAGCTAGATCTTGCAAATAAAGAAAAAATACGAAAACAGTGCACGACAAGAACTTCAAGAAAGGTCTCTGCAAACTAGCAATAGAATCATTTTTCCTGTTGCTCAACAGTGCTGCAAACTTGCTTAGTTTCCTAAAAAGAAAATTGCACAGATAAACCAGTCTACACGTTGATTACGAGAGCTGTCGCAACCTGACAGAAACAATTTAATTGAATTCTTGTGACTAACGCAAGTTTCATTTTTAATCTTAATTCTTATTCTGCCAATTCAAACAGTTCACCACCCAGCAAACCAAACAATTCAATTATCTAATCTTTCATGTTACCTGAGCATAATCTGCCCGAGCATAATTCATAAATCAATCTATTTA
The DNA here is from genome assembly GCA_963514005.1 of Raja brachyura. Next base: position 24,384,904 of record OY740804.1, read on the forward strand.
TCTTGTGCGATGTTGACAATTGAAACATGTCTATATTCTCTGCAAAGAAAATAATGGGACCAACCCTGGCAAACGCAGCACTGAACCAAATAAAATGCATGACTCAAACATGATTAAGCAGATCCCGGCAGATAAGCCGATGGCAGCAAAGTGGTGCAGCGGTAGAGCTGTTGCATTACAGTGCTAGACACCTGGGTTTGATCCTGACTACGGGTGCTGCCTGTACGGGGTTTATACGTTCTCCCTTTGACTGCGTGGGTTTTCTCCGGGTGCTCCAGTTTCCTCCCACTTTCCAAAGACATGCAGCTTTGTAGGATAGAATTAGTGTATGTTTGGCGAGTAGATGGTAGACTAAAGAGCCTGTTTCCGTGCAGTATCTCTAAACTCAAAGTGAGAATGTTTTTATGCGGCTTAAAATGAGCAAGAATAACTCCAGGCACTTACGTTTTTGATCTTGTTGATGAACTATTTTTCATTTTCTCACCACATATTTACAATATTAAAATAAAACTTTAGGAGGCAATTTAGTCTCTCAAGACAGTTCCAGGAAACATTCAGTAAATGGCTAATGAATAATACCTCAATTCATCCACTTTACCTTGGTACGCTGGTAGAGCTGCTGCCTCACAACAACAGAGGCTCGGGTTGGACCATGACCTCGATTGGTAACTGCGTGGAGTTTGCACATTGTCCCTGTGGCCTCTAAAAATTGGCCATAATTTGTACAGAGTGGATGAGAATGTGAGATAACATAGAACTAGTGTGAACAGATGATCACACGAAAGGACACAGTGCTGGAGTAGCTTAGGTGGTCAGGCGGCATCTCTGGAGAGTTTGGATTAGTGACGTTTCAGGTTGAGACCCTCCTTCAAAATGGGTGATTGATGGTCGATATTGACTTGGTGGGCCGAAGGGCCTGTTTCCATGCTGTAAATCTAAACTAAAGCAGCAGAAAATTGTCCTAATAAACTGACCTCACGCAAAACTTACCCCGCTCATTTTGCTAATAATTCCAATAAAATTATACATTTTCTGTAAATAAAAAGAAGCTGATTCGAGGCCTGTACATCAATGACTAGGGGTTTTGCTCAAATGCACCATGGATTAGGATGAATGTCCAAGAAAAAGTGTATGGCTCGTGGTTACCTAGTCCATTAGTTTAGATTCATTTGTATGAGGCATAGTGGGGTAGACAGTCAGAACCTTTTTTCCCCAAGATGAAAATATGAGAGGGCAAATGTTTAAGGTGCGAGGGGCAAAGTTTAAAGGAGATGTGCGGAGCAGAAATTTTAAACATGGAGTGGTGAATGGGGGCAGCTACAATAATGGCATTTAAGGGACTTTCAGACAGGTACATGGATACACAGGGAATAGAGTTATGGATCCTCTCCAGGCAGAAAAGAGATGGTCTTGGCATCGTGTTCGGCACAGATATTGTGGGCCGAAAAGCCTGCTCCTGTGCTGTAGTGTTCTATGTAAGATCCAATTCTCTCATCCTAGTGTAATCAAATTCATGGAGGATCTGAGCAAAACAAATTGGTGGAAGGCGCACTGGTGAGAGGGTCAGGAGACAGTGAATGCAGATTTGAAATGTTTGACAAAAGATTAATTGGCAGCACAGTGGTAGAGTTGCTGCCTTACAGCGCCAGAGATCCGGGTTCGATCCTGACTATGGCCGCTGTCTAGATAGAGTTTGCATGTTCTCCCTGTGACTGCGTGGGTTTTCTCTGGGTGCTCCGGTTTCCTCCCACACTCCAAAAACGTACAAATTTGGAGGTTAAATGGCTTCAGTAAAATGGTAAATTGTCCCTCGTGTGTAGGATAGTGCTAATGTGTGGGTGATCTCTACTCAGCGCAGATTCATGGGTCAAAGGGCCTGTTTCCACGCTGTATCTCTAATTTAAAGTAATCAGACTGATACAAGGAAAAATTCTTTCCCTCACAGAGATTAGTCATGAAAATCTACCACCTGAATGAGTAATAAAGACCAATCCATAGAGCCATGCAGCAGGGAAACAAGCCCTTCGGCCTATCTGGCCCATGCAAACCAAGATGCCCCAACTATGCTAATCCCATTTACCCATATTTGACGTGTATCCCTACAAACCTTTCTGTCCATGTACCTGTTTAAACTTAGTTTAGTTTAGTTTATTGTCACATGTACCGAGGTACAAAGCTTTTTTATTGCGTGCTATGCAGTCAGCGGGAAGACTATACAAGAATACAATCCAGCCATCCAGTGTATACATACAAGATGAAGGGAATAACGTTCAGTGCAAGATAAAGTCTAGTAAAGTTCGATTAAAAACCAGTACCCCGTTCCTAACTTCTCACCATATCCCCTGACTCCGCAGTCTATCTAAATCTCTCTTGAAAGCATCCAGAGAATTGGCCTCCACTGCCCTCTGAGGCAGAGAATTCCACAGATTCACATCTCTCTGGGTGAAAAGGTTTTTCCTCATCTCTGTTCTAAATGGCCAACCCCTTATTCTAAATCTGTGGCCCCTGGTTCTGGACTCCCCCAACATGGCGAGCATGTTTCATGCCTCTAGCGTGTCCAATCCCTTAATAATCTTATATGTTTCAATGAGATTCCCTCTCATTCTAAATTCCAGAGTATACAAGCCCAGCCGCTCCATTCTATCAACATATGACAGTCCCGCCATCCCGGGAATTAATCGCTAGTAAGGTAGATGGTAGGTCAAGACCGCTCTCTAGTTGGTGGTAGGAAATTTCAGTCCTGTCAAATACAGGCAAATGTGACTCGTTTAGATATAAAACATGGTCGTATGGACGAGTTGGGACGAAGGACCAGTTTCCAAACTGTATGACTCTACAAAACTGGAACAAACAAAAAAGAATGTTTCCTTCTTAACTAAATTTGATTCAAGTTTTTTGCGAGTTCTCAGATTGCCATTAAATCTTGATCTTGTCGTACAAATTTAACAATGGAGTGTCAGTAAGCTGGAACTCATTCAATACCTGTTTAATAAAGCTCCTGAATGATTAGTTGCTGTTTGCAGCCAGGCTTACACTGAAAGATTTGTAAAGCATGCACATTTATGCAATCGGGTGTGACAATAATATCGAGATTTCTTATCAGTTTAAGCAAAATTGGCTGCAACCTGTCTCAATACAGTTTCACATGCCTGTCCTTGGTTTATTCTAGGAGCATCAAAGCATTTTTGGTGTTCAGGGTGACAGAAGCATAAACAACTGAGTTTTGGGGTCCAAGAATGATATCTTAGTAAGCATTCCCATTCATTTGTGTGCGTGGCAAGCAATCATTGCTAAAATACTTCCTGCTCCAGGCAATGCTATCAAAGCATTTGCAACGTTCAAACGTAATCTGAATCCATGCAGGTTTTAGTATCTCACAATACATTCTGATATCCGACACTAATTTGTATAACTGCTTTTAACGTGACAAAGAGCATAGTCGGTGAGCTTCTGGATTTACGGGAAGCTTGATAAACTCATGATGATGATGTGGATGGATCACATTCCCAGGGTTGGGTGAAGAGGGGGAGGGAAGGCCGTTGGTGAGTCCAACCATAATCACGGGCTTATTGGTGCCAATGAGCTGTATGAACTCATGAGGGGAATAGGTAGGGTGACTGCACAGTCTTTTACCTATAATAGGGGTTATTAAGGTGATTAAGCTGGAAAGAGCGCTGAGAAGGTTTATGAGGATGTCGCCAGGACTCGAGGGCCTGAGCGAAAGGGAGAGCAGGCTAGGACTTGGAGCGCAGGCGGATGAGAGGTGATCTTTTGGAGGTGTACAAAATCATGAGAGGAATAGAATGGGTAAACACAAAGGGTCTCTTGCCCAGAGAAGGGGAATCGAGAACCATTGGTTTTTAAGGTGAGAGGGGAAATATTTAATAGGAACCTGAGGGGCAACTTTCTCACACAGAGGGTGGTGGTTGTACAGAACGAGCTGTCAGAGGAGGTAGTTGAGATAGGTACTAGAACAACATTTAAAAGGCATTTGACCAGGTACATGGATAGGAAAGGTTTAGAGGGATATGGGCCAAACGCGGGCAGGTGGGATTGCGTAGATGGGGCATTTTAGTCAGCAGAGGCAAGTTGGGCCGAAGGGCCTGTTTCCAAGTTGTATGACTCGATATCTCTCTGAAACTACTCCCACAAGACCCCAATACCTTTGCTTGACATTACTCTAATTTTTGAAACTGAACTTCCTCCTTAAGTTGCTATCCAATATTCTTGTCATATTGCCAAATCTGGTATCTTTCATGAATGAGAATCAATGGGAAAGAATTTTGAAATAAAAGCCATTACATTTTTCCTTATTGATTTAGGTATTGTGGGACTTTATTTTTACACCTAGAGATATGCATCTTTAATCAAGGAGTTTAATCAAGAATAATTTCTAATTATTTAAGGGGTGGCACAGTAGTGAAGCGGTAGAGTTGCTGCCTTACAGCGCCTGAGACCTGCATTCGATTTTGTTCCGAGATTCAGCACGGAAACAGGCCCTTCGCCCATCGCGTCCGCGCCAACCAGCGATCACCCATTCACACTAGTTCTATCCTACACATCTACACATTAGGAACAATTTGCAGAAATTAATTAATTTACAAACCTGCACGTCTTTGGGATGTGGGAGGAAACCGGAACACCCAGAGGAATCCCACGCAGTCACAGGGTGAACGTAAAACTCCTTACAGACAGCACCCGTAGTCAGGATCGAACCAATGTCTCTGGGGTTGAACGGCAGCAAATCTACCACTGCGCCACTCAAAGCTTGATAAAGCTGTTGACTGTCCATTAACAAAGGTTCAGTGGTGGGAAAGTTGCTGGAGTCAATTATTAAAGAGGTAATAATGGGGCATTTGGATAGCAGTAAAAGGATTAGTCCAAGTCAACATAGATTTATGAAAGGGAAATCATGCTTGACTAATCTTCTGGAGTTTTTTGAGGATGTGACAAGTAAAATGGATGAAGGGGAGCCAGTGGATGTAGTGTATCTCGACTTTCAGAAAGCCTTTGATAAAGTCCCGCGCGGGAGACTGGTGACTAAAATTAGAGCACATGGTACTGGGGGTAGGGTGTTAACATGGATAGAACATTGGTTGGCAGACAGGAAGCAAAGATAGGAGTGAACGATCCTTTTCAGAATGGCAGGCAGTGTTGCCGCAAGGCTTGGTGTTGGGGCCGCAACTGTTTACCATATATATTAGTGATCTGGAAGAGGGAATTGGGAGCAACACCAGCAAGTTTGCGGATGACACAAAGCTGGGTGGCAGTGTGAACTGTGAAGAGGATGTTAGGAGGTTGCAGGGTGACAGGTTGAGTGAATGGGCCGATGCGTGGCGGATGCAGTATAATATACTGTAGATAAATGTGAGGTTACCCACTTTGGTGGCAAAAACAAGGCGACAGGTTATTATCTCAATGAGGATAGGTTAGGTAAGGGGGAGGTACAGTGAGACCTGGGTGTCCTTGGACACCAGCCAATGAAAGCTGGCGTGCAGGTACAGCAGGCAGTGAAGAAAGCTAATGGAATGTTGGCCTTCATAACAAGAGGATTTCAGTATAGGAATAAAGAGGTTCTTCTGCAGTTGTATAGGGCTCTGGTAAGACCACATCTGGAGGATTGTGTAGAGTTTTGGTCTTCTAATTTGAGGAAGGACATCCTTGTGATTGAGGCAGTGCAGCGTAGGTTCACGAGATTGATCCTTGGGATGGCGGGACTGTCAGATGAGGAAAGATTGAAAAGACTAGGCTTGTATTCACTGGAGTTTAGAAGGATGAGGGGGATCTTATAGAAACATTTAAAAATTATAAAAGGACTGGACAAGCTAGATGCAGGAAAAATGTTCCCAATGTTGGGGGAGTCCAAAACCAGGGGCCACAGTTTTAGAATAAAGGGGAGGTCATTTAAGACTGAGATGTAAAAAAACTTTTCACCCAGAGAGTTGTGAGTTGTGGAATTCCCTGCCACAGAGGGCAGTGGAGGGCAAATCACTGGATGGATTTAAGAGAGAGTTAAATAGAGCTCTAGGGGCTAGTGGAATAAAGGGATATGGGGAGAAGGCAGGCATGGATTATTTATTGGGGATGATCATCCATGATCACAATGAATGGTGGTGCTGGTTTGAAGGGCCGAATGGCCTCCTCCTGCATCTATTTTCTATGTTTCTATGTCTATCAGTTGCCCTGAAGGCCAGCATCCAGTAGAATTAGCCGGTATCACTTCTGTGGGCTCACACAGCCAGTGATTTAAGACCACTATAAAAGTGTGGAAACTTCAGTTGTACCAATGAGATTTCATGCCTGAAGGTTCTTGTCTGATCTTTGACTGACGGTGGATTTTGAGGGAGTTTTGCTGAAAACAAAAACTCCAATGGAAATTTAGAGCCAGGTATCGCCATGTATTTAGCACTGAGACAGTCTTCGACACTTTTCCTTTTTTATGCTCTCAAAAGCATAAAATGGAAAAGATAAATTTCAACACCAAATGTAAGTTTCTGTTGCCAGAAAAATCATTTACAGGCCACACGGTGGCGCAGCTGATAGAACTGCTGCCTCTCAGCGCCAGAGACCCGGGTTCAATCCTGACCTCAAGTGCTGTCTGTGTGGAGTTTGCACATTCTCCCTGTGACTGCGTGCCTTTCCTCCGCGTACTCCGGTTTTCTCCCACATCCCAAGGACGTGCAGGTTTGTAGGTTAATTGGCCCTATAAATTGTCCCTAGTGTCTAGGGAATGGGTGAGAAAGGGTGATGACATAGAACTAGTATGAGTGGGTGATCGATGGTCAGCATGGACTCAGTGGGCCAAAGGGCCTGTTTGCATGATGCATCTTTCGATAAATGATGATCTAGCAAAGGAGGAACTCTGATGTCTGGGCTGGTGCTCTTGACTTTACAGTTCTTATGCATGTCTGCTCACGTTCTGTATAGTGCATCAATTAATTGAGCGGACCAATCCTTTCATTTTTTTTTCTGTTTAATTTGTCTCCACAAAATCAATGTTCTTCTAGGGAATAAAACCCCCCACACCCACTGTGACAGTGCAGGTCTGTTAAATGTGATATTGACGGAATCATCTCATCTGGAGTCTTTGGGATTGAATTGGGATAAACTAGCCTTTCGTTCAGGCATGAAATAGCCTCTTAAAGTCAGAAAATGGAGATTGCACACCAACCAGCAGTCAGCCTGTATCCTAACACTATCCTACACTGGGGACAAATTACAGAGGACAATTAACCTATAAACTTGTACGTTTTTGTCGTGTGGGAGGAAACTGGAGCACCTGGAGAAAACCCACGCAGCCACAGGGGGAATGTACAAACTCCCTACAGACAGCACCCCCGTAGTCAGGATCAAACCCGGGTCTATGTCGCTGTAAGGCAGCAACTCTACCGCCGCACAACACATTGTCCGAATAAATTTGGATCTTTATTTTTAGTCGTGATGAAATGTGCAAACAAATCTGTGGGGAATTGTCAACTTTTTCAGCTCTATTTAAAACTCGGTGCACATAGTTAAAAGGATCACTCGATAACCTGGATGTGTTTTGTCATTTGTCAGTCAGAACTCTTCACAATCTTGGCTCAAAAATGAAAATTATTGGTGACTTCACAGGAGAAAATAGAGATTTGATGAAAGTTGCTGAGGTAGTCCTTGCTGAGTAGACAAGGGTGAAGGTTGAATTAAAATCCAAAGTGCTGGAGACATGGACAGACGACACGTTTGGTCAGGGCCGCTCTTCAGATCGAGGGAGTGAGGAGGTAGAAACATAGAAAATAGGTGCAGGAGTAGGCCATTCGGCCCTTCGAGCCAGCACTGCCATTCAATATGATCAAAGTTTCAAGGTCAGTTTATTGTCACATGTTCCAGTTAAGGTGCAGTGAAATTTGAGTTACCATACAGCCAGACTAAGTGAGAAGCAACAACACACAACCACATAAAAGTTAACATAAACATCCAAAACTGTGGATTCCACATTCCTCACTGTGATGGAAGGCAATAAATTTCAATCTTCTTCCTCTTTGTTCTCCCACGGTCGGGGCAGTCAGACCGTCCACAGTCGGGTGATCAAAGCCCCCACAGCCGACGTTTGAAGCCCCCATCGGGGCGATCGTTACTCCCACGTCAGGGCAGTTGAAACTCTCTCCGCGGCATGGAGCTCGGCCTTTCTAACCAGAGACCGCAGGCTTCGCGATGTTAACCACAGGCCCCGCGGTTGGAGCTTCGATCCCCGGCAAAGGGATCGCAAGCTCCAAGAAGTTAAAGTCCCGCAGACTCCTGCGGCTTGGAGAGCCGGGTTGGTCTCCAGGAAAGGCGCTAACTTCACAATGTTAGGCCACAGTGGGGGTGGAGATCACAATCGAGCCATTTGCCGTGTATAAATACATGATAAGGGAATAACGTTTAGTGCAAGGTAAAGCCCGATCTAGGATAGTCCGAGGGTCACCAATGAGGTAGATTGTAGTTCAGGACTGCTCTCTGGTTGTGGTCGGATGGTTCAGTTGCCTGATAACAGCCGGGAACAAACTGTCCCTGAATCTGGAGGTGTGAAGTGAACGACTCTTTGCAGCTACTATTTCAGGACTAGTACAGGGCGGTACGGTGGCGCAGTGGTAGAGCTACTGCCTCGCAGCACCAGAGAACCGGGTTCGATCCTGACTACGGGTGCTGTCGGTACGGAGTTTGTACACTCTCCCCGTGACCTACGTAGGTTTTCTCCAAGATCGTTGATTTCCTTCCAAACTCCACAGGTTTGCAGGTTATGTAGCTTGGTATAAATGTAAAAAAACTGTCCCAAGTGTGTGTAGAGTGGCGTCAACGTGGGGGGCATCGCCTGTTGGCGTGGACTCAGTGGACCAAAGGGCTTATTTCCGTACTGTACCTCTAAACTAAACTAAACTAAACTAAGCCTGATACAGTGTAGAAGACCCTCAGTACTTTACTGGGATGGTGGCTCAATTGATGTACGATGTAGCAGATTTTAGCTTGAAGAGACACCACAATAACTCATGGGTTGCACATAGAAGCTAGTGGTAACACATAGGATCAGGAACAGAGCGTTTCGATTGCAATAATTCACACTTTGTGCCAGTCTGATTTTTTTTGTCTGTAAACTATCAATGTGTAACCATCATGGAAAAATGGACCACAATATTCCTTTCTCCAAAGTTATGTTTTGTCACTTTCAAGTGAAATTTCTATTTATTATTAACTCACCGTGAGATTGCAAAAGTCCCTATTGCAAGTCAAATATTAGTATTCACTTCCTGAGTTCAGTTTCAGTTAAGTTTATTGTCACGGGTATCGAGGTACGGTAAAAAGGTTGTAGCATTTCACATCAAATTAAATTACAGGCAGCTGAATGTAAATTAATTAATCGCGTTCAAGGAATGATCCCAGGAATGAGTGGGTTGACATATGATGAGCGTTTGACAGCACTGGGCCTCTACTCACTGGAGTTTAGAAGGTTGAGGGGGGACCTCATTAAAACTTACAGAATTATGAAAGGCACAGATAGAATGGATGTTTCCACTGGTGGGAGAGTCTAGGACCAGAGGTCATAGCCTCAGAATTATAGGCTGCTCTTTTAGAAAGGAGGTGAGGATGAACTTCTTTAGTCAGAGGGTAGTTAATCTGTGGAACTCATTGCCACAGAGGGCTGTGGAGGCCAAGTCAGTGGATATTTTTAATATAGAGATAGACAAATTCTTGATTAGAACAGGTGTCAAGGGTTATGGGGAGAAGGCAGGAAAATGGGATTAGGAGGCAGAGGTCAGCCATGAATTGAATGGCGGAGTTGACTCAATGGGCCGAATGGCCTAATTCTACTCCTATAACTTGTGATATGGAAAAAAAATCACATCTCCATCGAGGTAAGAGATTGAAAAAAAGTTTCCCCCCAACCCCACCCCCCCACCCCACGTAAAACAAACCAAGGAACACTAAAAGATACTTTTAACACATACTAAATAGAACAAAAAAGAAGAAAGGATAGACAAACTGTTGGCGAGGCAGCCACATGATCATCCAAAAAAGTACCCCGCTCCCGCTTTTCCCCCATATTCCTTGATTCCGTTAGCCCCGAGAGTTAAATCTAACTCTCTCTTGAAAACATTCAGTGAATTCAGCCTCCACTGCCTTCCGTGGTAGAGAATTCCATAGATTCACAACTGTCTGGGTGAAAAAGTTTTTCCTCATCTCAGTCCCAAATGGCCTAGCCTTTATTCTTAAACTGTGACCCCTGGTTCTGGACTCACCCAACATCGAGAACATTTTTCCTGCATCTAGCCTGTCCAATCCCATAAGAATTTTATATGTTTCTATAAAATATCTTCTCATCCTTCTAAATTCCAGTGAATAAAAACCCAGTCGACCCATTCTTTCATCATATGTCAGTCCCGCCATCCCAGGAATTACCTGGTGAACCTAAGCTGCACTCCCTCAACAGCAAGAATGTCCTTCCTCAAATTAGGAGACCAAAATTGCACAAAATACTCCAGGTGATGGGAGAAAGCTGGAAAGGAGATGGGGGTGGGACAAAGCCTAGCAAGACAGGTGGATACAAGTGAGGGGGAAAGAAGACTAGGCAATAAGGACAGGTGAAAGACTTCTAATATCTGCTCTAACATTCAAAAAGATCGCCCCTGATCTATTGAGTAGATAAATGTAGTCTTTGGAAGAGCAGCCATGATTATACTCACTTCCAACTCATTTTTTCCCATTCAGATCAGTGGAATCGAATTAATAGAAGTGAGTGCAGCTTACCTTTACCCCTGAAGATAGACACAAGAATTGGAGTAACTCAGCGGGACAGACAGCATCTCTGCAGAGAAGGAATGGATCACGTTTCGGGTCGAGACCCTTGTCTTCAGACTTTTACTGCCATTGACGGTAGACAAAATCCTCTCCAGTGCTGTTTGTATTTTGTCTGCAAAACAAATTGAGATTGGTATCCAGAGAACATAGTTTCAATTAATCGACAATAGAACAATAGAGCTTGTTTAAAAAAAACTAGTGCTCTGTGCATCTACCCCGATCTATTCCTCCCATGATCTTATACACCTCTATAAAATCACCCCTCATCCTCCTGCGCTATGGAAATGGGCCAAATGCAGGCAGGTGGGACGAGTGTAGATGGGACATATTGGTCGGAGTGGGCAAGTTTCCAACTTTATGACTATGTCTCAACGAGATTCAGTATTAAAGAACTGTGAGTGGAGAAAATTGCATGATTATGGGGAAAAAGGCAGGCAAGTGGCTTCCATTTGTTTTTAAGCGCAGAGCAGCAGGCAAGTTCTTCTTCTTCTTTCGTGTGGCGTGCACAGCCTAAAGTTGTTGGACAACTTGTTCTATTTGATCTTCCGTTTGTGCACGTCGAGTTGATTGCATTAGTCGAAACAGGGCGGACCACGTGAAGGTTGCAATCTTCCACCCCAGCAGGCAAGTTGATGGTTTGATAAAAACTTTGCTTACATATTTGTCTTTTTGATAAGGGTTTTGTTTGGGCTTACTTGGAAGACGTAGTAAGCATTTTATAAAATAATAATTAATACCACGTGGGAGATACATTGTTCCAGGTAAATATATTTCCGAATAACACGATTGTAAGATTTAGCCTGCAGTGAATTTGCATAAAAGTAGATTAATATCATAATAGAACACAGAGGGGCGTGATTAGGAGTGACTGTGAAATTAAAGCATGCAAAGCTTTATTGTGCAGGGCGGCCTTAAAGTTGTGCTAAACTTGAATGAAGATTAGCTAATTTAATGTGTCACTGCAAAAGGGATTAAAAATCACTTGTCAAAAGTATATTGTGAAGGGAAGATTGTACATATTTTGGTACAACGGATCAGCAATGACATCCGGAAGCTGCAGCAAATCATCTGATCAGCTGAGAAGGTTGTTGGCTGCCAACTTCCTGCCCATTGTTGAACTGGTTCTGTCTGTCGGGGAATGTTGCCGACTGGCCCACTGCAGACTGCAGGAGTACGTGCTGAGGGACGCACTGAAGCTCGGTGCAGCCAACGCCAAGGCTCGGTGGGGGAGGGCCACAGTCTAGGGTCCTTCCGCTGCTGGACATGGGGGGCACTCAAAATAAGGGAAGGTATCCCATGCCGGGGGGTCACATGAGTGGCACGGGTGGGGGATCGATTCGTGAAATTTGAAAAATGTATATAGACTGTATAGAGCAATTTGTATAGCCTCCGAAAATGTCGGATGGATTTTTTTCGCACGGTTGATGTATTGTATATATTTATTACTCAAATAAAGTCTATTTTGAAGTATAAAAAAAAAAATTGTTGAACTGGTTCTCGCTTCTCGGCCTTTTGGCTAAGATCAAGTGTAGTATCTTTTCTTAGTGAAAGAGACTATCTGTTCTTATTAGAATGGTTCTGGCGGTCCCTTGGGGACAAGGGCCGTGGATTGCGGAGCGAACTTGGTGACGAGGAGTCGGTCGGCTGCAGGCTTAGAGGTGGTTCCATGCTGGTTGGGTAACCAACCTAACACCTTTTAGCCACAATGTCAGCAGCAGCAGGAGCAGGAGTACAGGGTATTTGGAATACCCTGAGAATAAGCGTCAAGGACCTCAGCGAGGGGACCCCCTTCTCACGAGACCTGTTCGTGAAGAAGGTCTTGCTCGGGGCCCTCAAATTTGAGCCCAAGGACATCTACTACCTCCAGGATTTCCCGGGTAACGGATATTTTGACGTTACCTTCAAGTATCCGACGGGATGGCAGAAGGTGATGGAAGACTTCCGGGAGAGGGGGAATGAAGCTCCGCTGTCGCTGCTGAAAGTGCAGTTGCTCTTCACCCTCCCCACCCAGAAGGCAAGGTTGATCACGGTGCACATTTTCAACCCACATGTGCCCGTAGTCGATGTCCTCACCTTCCTTGCTCGCTACGTTGAGGGAACAGGGAACTGTGTGGACGTGAAGGACATGCACGGGATTTGGACGAGCAAGAGGCAAGTTAAGGTGAAGCTGAGGGTGGACAAGGACGGAGAAATTGTCCACCCCCCCTCGGTTTTCGCGATTGGAGGAAACCGAGGCTACCTCAGCTACGTAGGGCAACCCAGGCTGTGCAGGAAATGCAACAAGCCTGGGCATGTGATGGCCCAATGCACAGCAGTTGTATGCAAAAACTGCAAGATGGAGGGCCATGAGACAAAGGACTGTCAGGCCAGCTAGAACTGCAACCTGTGCGGGGAGGCAGGCCATCTTTAGATGAAAAGAGCCTGCACCTATGCACAGGCGACAAGAGGGGCTGCTGCCAGCACCCCCCACCACTGCCAAGACCCCAGCAGAGAAAGGGAACGCAGATGAGGACAGCCCAACCACCTCGAGCCCCCAAGTGCCAGAAGGAGATGCCCAGCATCTTGCCCAGCAGGGAGAGTCAATGGAGGAGGAGGAACTGAAGGAGAAATGGACAACGGTGACGTACAAGAAGCAGAGGGTTCAGCCCAAAGAGCCAAGGCCGCAAAGGACTGGTAAGTCAAAAAGTAAACCGCAAAAAAGATGTCTTTCTATTACAGAAGGCAGCAACCTCTCCTCTTCGTCGGAGGATGAGGCGACCGGGAAGTCCCAACGAGGGAGACAGAGGATGAAAACGGGGGAAGAGAAGAGAGAGGCCACGACGATCACCTCCCGGCCCCAGGAGACCGGGAGCAGAGAAGCGGCCGAAGGGCTCCAGCCCCAGGACATCGGGAGCAGTGCAGCGGTCAAGGGGCTCCAGCCCCAGGACATCGGGAGCAGTGCAGCGGTCGAGGGGCTCCAGCCCCTGGAGACAAGGATCATCATGGCGGCCGATGGGCCCCAGCTCCGGGTGACCGGGAGCATTGCAGCGGCCAATGGGCCCCAGCTCCGGGTGACCGGGAGCAGCGCAGAGGCCGTTGGGCCCCAGCTCCGGGCGACCGGGAGCAGTAAACCAGCCACCGTGACCCAGCTACAGGAGACGGAGGAAGCCGTGTGCCCGAAAGGGGGTGGAACGAGAAGGCCCCCCTCAACGACACCATTGGTTGCGCCACCAGAAACCCACCTCATCGCTGGATTCCTGAGCCCAGGATAGCTGAGGCAATTCACCGAAGTGGTGGGAATGTGGGGACACAGAAATGGTTAGTGACTCTAAAGACAATGGAGCTCAAACTGGCATCTTTAAACGTGCGCAGTATAAAGAGCACTGCGCGATGTGTGAACGCCTTACAGTACCTGGCCAAGGTCAAGACAGATGTGACTTTTCTTCAGGAGTGCGGGCTGCCACACCTCCGCTGCTATCGGAGGTGGTCGCGATGGTGGCCCCACGGACTGTCGGTGTGGTCGGGGGGCAATGACTGTCGTGCTCCCGGCCTGGGGATTTTGCTGCGGGGAGGGAACTTCGCCATCAATGAGGTCAGGGAGGTGGTTGGGGGGCGGCTCCTTGTGGTGGATGTTATGTACCGTGGCTCTCCGCTCCGACTGGTTAATGTGTATGCCTCGCCCACGCAGAGCGAGCGGCTGGCCGTTCTCCAGCAGCTCCCAGTGCTGCTGGCCACGTCCCGGCAGCTCGTTCTGGCCGGTGACTTCAACTGCATCATTGATGCGGCTGGACGATCCGGCAGTGCCGACAGCAGACTGGACAGCACGTCCAAGTTCCTGATGGATATGGTAAAAAATGAAAGCTGCGCGATGCCTTCAGCGACCCTGCAGGCGGGTCCCAGCCACGGTTCACCTGGTCGAGATCGGACGGTTTAGCCCGATCTCGGATAGACTTTGTCTTCACGACGAAGGCCGTCACGGTGAGACACACTGACCTCACGCCGGTGTTCTTCTCCGACCACTGACTCCTTCAGGCTTCCTGTCACCTACAGGAGGACCGGAAGGCAGGCAGAGGGACGTGGAAGTTAAACATGAAGCTGTTGACCACAGAGAACATCGAGGAGCTAAAGAGGGACTACGCATGTTGGAGAACGGTGAAGCCCCTCTTTGACTCCCCCACACTCTGGTGGGAAGCAACCAAGGAGAACATTAAGAGGTTCTTCATAAGTAAAGGGGTTCAGAGAGCAAGACAGAGTCAGAGGGAATTGTGCCAACTCCAGACATATTTGCAACAACTGCTCCTTCTGCAGTCGAGAGGGGTGGATGGGAGGGAGGAACTTAGAGACGTGAAGGACCAGCAAGCTCGGCTCTTTACCTCTGAATCCTCCAAAATCATCTTCCGATCCAGGGTCCGCCATGTGGAGCAGGATGAGACGTGCTCACGTTTCTTCTTCCATAAGGTTCACAGGGGGAGCTCTGTGATGAACAGCCTTAGGGAGGAGGACGGCTCGGTAGCATCCTCACACACAGACATGCTGAGGATCTGCAAATCCTTTTACACAGATTTGTATGACCAAAAGGCCATAGACAGTACCTCCTCCCAGAACTTCCTGTCCTCGATCCCGGAGGTCTTGGAGGACAGCAAGCGGGAGAGTCTGGACCAACCACTGACCCTAGAGGAGCTGACTGGCTCCATCCGTTCCTTTGACTTGAGTAAAACTCCCGGAAGCGATGGCTTACCGGCCGAGTTGTATTCGGCTCTGTGGGACTAGATGGGCCCGGACCTGCTAGAAGTGTACAACGACATGCTTCTAGCTGGTAGCATGTCAGACTCCATGAGGAAGGGCAACATCACCCTAATCTACAAGCAGAAGGGGGAGATGAAGGACATAAAGAATTGGAGACCCATAAC
Organism: Raja brachyura; assembly: GCA_963514005.1. The sequence continues at coordinate 24,400,605 of OY740804.1, forward strand.
ACTCTTGAATGTAGACTACAAGATCCTGTCTAAGGCCATCGCCAACCGGGTCAAGTCTGCTCTGGGACAGGTGATCCACCCGGACCAAACTTGTGCTGTACCTGGCAGGAAAATCTCAGACAGCCTAGCGCTGCTGAGAGATACCATCGCCTACGTGCAGGACAGACGGGTGGATGCCTGCCTAGTCAGCTTGGACCAGGAGAAGGCCTTTGACAGGATTTCGCACACGTACATGAGGGACGTGCTCTCCAAAATTGATTTTGGGGAGGGGATCAGGAATTGGATCAAACTGCTCTACACCGACATCCGTAGTGCAGTCCAAATCAATGGGTGGGAATCAGACCTCCTGTAAGGTCTGGAGTCAGGCAGGGTTGCCCTCTCTCTCCTGTATTGTTTGTCTGCTTTATTGAACCCTTTGCCGAATCCATCAGGAAGGATGCGAGCATAAGAGGAGTGACACTGCCCGGCAGTGGGGGCATTCAAGTAAAAACCTCCCTGTACATGGACGATGTCGCTGTCTTCTGCTCAGATCCAGGGTCTGTCCGCAGACTGATTAGGATCTGCGACCAGTTTGAGTCGGCCACGGGAGCCAGGGTGAACCGCAGGAAGAGCGAGGCCATGCTCTTTGGCAACTGGCCCGACAGATCTTCCGTCCCCTTCACCATCAAGTCTGACTTCTTGAAGGTGCTGGGGATCTGGTTTGGGGGGCTGAGGCATGTAACAAGAATTGGCTGGAGCAGATAGTCAGGGTGGGGAGGAAGCTGGAGCTGTGGAGGCAACGCTCCCTCTCCATAACGGGAAAGAATTTGGTCATCAGGTGTGTGGTGCTCTCAGGCCTGCTGTACTTGGCACAGGTGTGGCCTGTCCCTCCTTCCTACGCCACAGGGATCACCCGGGCCGTCTTCCAGTTCATCTGGGGGTCGAGGATGGACCGGGTGCGACGGGCCACAATGTACAAGTCAGCAGACAACGGGGGTAAAAGCGTGCCCAACGTCGCTCTCATCCTGATGGCCACCTTCGTGTGTGGTTGCATCAGGTGGAGTGTAGAGCCAAGGCACGTGGGCACCAAGTGTCACTACCTGCTGAGGTTCTACCTGTCCCCGGTGTTGCGAAGGATGGGCCTGGCGCAGATGCCACGCAAAGTGCCAGTCAGCTGGACACTGCCGCCCCATCTGTCGTCTGTGGAAAGGTTCTTCCGGACCAACGCCTTTGACCACATGTCCATTGGGCAGTGGTCAGCACAGAATGTCCTGCAGGCACTGCAGGGAAAGGACTCGATGGACCCAGTGGCGTGGTTCCCTGAGCAGACTGCCCAGCTTGTCTGGCAAAATGCCTCATCGCCAGAACTCACCAACAAGCACCAAGACCTGGCTTGGCTGGCGGTGAGGGGAGCCCTCCCAGTCAGATCCTTCCTGCACCGTCGGAAACTCACTACCAGCGCACGCTGCCCTCGGGACGGCTGCTATGGAGAGGAGACGGTTGCCCACCTCTTTGCAGAGTGTGGATTTGCTCAAAGAGTCTGGAGAAAAATGCAAGGGTCCCTGGTACACTTTATTCCAAACAGCTCCGTCACAGAGGACTCTGTGATTTACGGACTGTTCCCAGGGACACATTCAGAGACTGACATCGAGTGCTGCTGGAGGGTCATCAACTCGGTGAAAGACGCCCTTTGGTCTGCCCGAGCGTTGTTCACCACCCAGCAGAGCGAGATATCCGTCGGGGAATGTTGCCGACTGGCCCACTGCAGACTGCAGGAGTACGTGCTGAGGGACGCACCGAAGCTCGGTGCAGCCAACGCCAAGGCTCGGTGGGGGAGGGCCACAGTCTAAGGACCTTCCGCTGCTGGACATAGGGGGCACGGTATGGTGGAGACGCCCCTCAAAATAAGGGAAGGTATCCCATGCCGGGGGCCACATGAGTGGCACAGGTGGGGTATCGATTCGCGAAATCTGAGAAATGTGTATAGACTGTATGGAACAATTTGTATAGCCTCCGAAAATGTCGGATGGATTTTTCGCACGGTTGATGTATTCTATATATTTATTACTTGAATAAAGTCTATTTTGAAATATTTAAAAAATATTGTTGAACTGTGCCCTGCAAGGGCCAGGAAGTGAGCGGATAAGATCATTTCTGACCCCTCTCACACTGGCCACAAACTCTTTGAAGCACTTCCCCCTGGAAGGCGACTCCGGACCGTCAAAGCTCCCACAGCCAGAAATACAAACAGCTTTTTTCCACGAGTAATAGCTCTACTCAACAACCAAAAGTCTGTAGCCTCCTTTTGCTCTGGTATTTTACTTCATTAATATGTTTAAACTATAATGTTTTATTATTAATGTTTAATGTTTTATGTGTCATTCATAATTGTTACTGTATGTCGTGTTGTTACTTGCGAGTGGAGCACCAAGGCAAATTCCTTGTATGTGTACATACTTGGCCAATAAACTTATTCATTCATTCTATCCTAGCAGGGAGAACTTGTAAAATAGGCTTTATTTCCAATGTTGGACAATAATGTCCATGTCCAGGTCCCCTCGAGGACTCAGTCCCCTGTTATCAGTGAGGATGAGCAGGCAACCTGGAAGTGCTGAAAGCCTCAGGTTAAACTGGGTGGCTCACTCTTCTTCCAAGCCTGGAAAACCAGGAGTGCAGTTAGCACGGGATCGGATTCCATCTTCCCTCCCTTCGTCCCCCCTTCCTCCCTCCCGCATGGTGCAGGTGAGTAGGTCCAGTGACCACTAATTGTTCCCAGCTGCGGCTCGTTTAGCCGGGGCCTGGGTTTGCCGCAGAGTTGATGGTGATGGTGCCGGTGTTGGTGGTGCTGATCGTAGGCTTCCTGCGGCCTGCCTGCCGGTCGCTGCTCGGGAAGGGAGCAGCCCTGATGGAGCACACGTCGTCACGATGTCAAGCAAATGTATCACCAAGAAAGATCTGCATATTTCCCATACGGATGGTTGAGGTCGGAAATAATTGCGTTTGCAAGTGCAGTAAGTTCATGAGTTCATCAAATCTACCCCGTGTGATTTGTACAGGCGGACGCAGCTGAACAAGAAGCAAGATGAAGGGAACTGGGAATATTAATAATAGATTTAAAATTGCAGCACGAAAGCCTCTTGCTAAAATCAAGGGCATTGAGTAATTCCCACTACGCTGGTTGTGATTAAGAGAACAAGGGCAAGATGTCAGGAATGATTGGGTTAACGTATGATGAGCGTTTGACGGCACTCGGCCCAGAAAGACGAGGGGGACCTCATTGAAAATTATTGAATAATTAAAGGCCTGGATGGAGTGAATGTGGAGAGGGATTCCTCACTAATGGGAGAGTCCAGAACAAGAGGGCACAGCCCCAGAATAAATGGATTTATCTTTGGAAAGGAGATGAGGAGGAATTTCTTTAGTCAGAGGGTGGTGAATCTTTTGTCTAAGTTAGTTTAGAGATACAGCGAGGTAACAAGGCCTTCGGCCCACCGAGTCCGCACCGACCAGCGATCCCCGCACATTTTAGGGCCTGTCCCACTTGACAATTTTTTTGGTGATTGCCGACATCATATCAGTGTCGCCAAAAGATTTTGAAGATTTCAAAATCCAGCAGCGACAAAAAAATGTTGCGACACTTAAAAAAGTGTGTACACTTAGAAATATATACACTTAGAAATCTCAGAGAAAACCCACGCGGTCACGGAAAGGAAGTACAAACTCCGTACAGACAGCACCCGTAATCGGTATCAAACCCAGGTCTCCGGCACTGCAAGCAGTGTCATTCCCCTGTCCCACTTAGGAAACCTGAACGGAAACCTCAGGAGACTTTGCACCCCACCCAAGGTTTCCATGTGGTTCCCGGAGGTTCCCAGAGGTTTTTGTCCTCCGGCAACCACCTTCAACTAGCATCGCAACCGGCATCAACTAAACAATTACAGATTTTTAAAACGGAAACCACTTTCAACCATTAGGGAGACCGCCATTCAATGTGACCATGGCTGATCATCCCCAATCAGTACCCCGTTCCTGCCTTCTTCCCATGTCCCCTGACTCCGCTATTTTTAAGAGCCCTATCTAGCTCTCTCGTGAAAGCATCCAGAGAACCTGCCTTCACCGCCCTCTGAGGCAGAGAATTCCACAGACTCACCACTTTCTGTGAGAAAAAGTGTTTCCTCGTCTCCGTTCTAAATGGCTTACTCCTTATTCTTAAACTGTGGCCCCTGGTTCTGGACTCCCCCAACATCGGGAACATGTTTCCTGCCTCTAGCGTGTCCAAACCCTTAATAATCTGATATATTTCAATGAGATCTCCTCTCATCCTTCTAAACTCCAGAGTGTACAAGCCCAGCTGCTCCATTCTCTCAGCATATGACAATCCCGCCATCCTGGGAATTAACCTTATAAACCTACGCTGCATTCCCTCAATAGCAAGAGTGTCCTTCCTCAAATTAGGGGACCAAAACTGCACACAATACTCCAGGTGTGGTCTCACTAGGGCTCTGTACAACTGCAGAAGGACCTCTTTGCTCCTATATTGGATTCCTCTTGTTATAAAGGCCAACATGCCATTCGCTTTCATCACTGCCTGCTGTACCTGCATGCTTACTTTCATAGACTGATGTACAAGGACCCGTTGTACTACCCCTTTTGCCAACTTGACGCCATTTAGATAGTAATCTGCCTTCCTGTTTTTGCTACCAAAGTGGATAACCTCACATTTATCCACATTAAAGCCATGCATCTGCCCACTCCCCCAACCTGTCCAAGTCACCCTGCATTCTCATAGCATCTTCCTCACAGTTCACACTGCCACCCAGCTTTGTGTCATCTGCAAATTTGCTAATGTTACTTTGAATCCCTTCATCCAAATCATTGATGTATATTGTAAATAGCTGCGGTCCCAGCACCAAGCCTTGCGGTACCCCACTAGTCACTGCCTGCCATTCTGAAAGGGACCCGTTAATCCCTACTCTTTGTTTCCTGTCTGTCAATCATTTTTCTATCCATGTCAGCACTCTACCCCCAATACCATGTGCCCTAATTTTGCCCACTAATCTCTTATGTGGGACCTTATTAAATGCTTTCTGAAAGTCCAGGTACACTACATCCACTGGCTCTCCCTTGTCCATTATCCTAGTTACATCATCAAAAAATTCCAGAAGATTAGTCAAGCATGATTTCCCCTTCGTAAATCCATGCTGACTCGGACCGATCCTGTTACTGCTATCCAAATGTTCAGCTATCTCATCTTTTATAATTGACTCCAGCATCTTCCCCACCACCGATGGCAGGCTAACTGGTCTATAATTCCCTGTTTTCTCTCTCCCTCCTTTCTTTAAAACATGGGATAACATTAGCTACCCTCTAATCCACAGGAACTGATCCTGAGTCTTTAGAACATTGGAAAATTATCACCAATTTCTAGAGCCACTTCCTTAAGTACCCTGGAATGCAGACCATCATGCCCTGGGGATTTATCAGCCTTCAGTCCCATCAGTCTACCCAACACCATTTCCAGCCTAATGTGGATTTCCTTCAGTTCCTCTGTCACCCCAGATCCTCTGGCCACTACTATATCAGGAAGATTGTTTGTGTCCTCCTTTGTGAAGACAGATCCAAAGTACCTATTCAACTCATCCGCCATTTCCTTGTTCCCCATAATAAATTCACCTTTTTCGGTCTTCAAGGGTCCAACTTTGGTCTGAACTGATGTTTTCCTCTTCACATACCTATAGAAGCTTTTACTATCCTGCTTTATATTCTTGGCTAGCTTATCTTCGTACCTCATCTTTTCTCCCCGTATTGTCTTTTTGGTTATCTTCTGTTGTTCTTTAAACATTACCCAATCCTGTTGCTTCCCGCTCATCTTTGCTTTACTTTTTATACTGTCCCTGACGTCCCTTGTCAGCCATGGTCGTCCCTTTCTCCCCTTGGAATCTTTCTTCCTCCTAGGAATGAACTGATCCTGCACCTTCTGTATTATTCCTAGAAACACCTGCCATTTTTGTTCCACTGTCATCCCTGCTAGTGTATCTTTCCAGTCAACTTTGGCCTGCTCCTCCCTCATGGCCCCATAGCCCCCTTTATTCAACTGCAACACTGACACCTCTGATCTACTCTTCTCCCTCTCCAGTTGCAGATTAAACCTGACCATGTTATGGTCACTGCCTCCTAATGGCTCATTAACCTCGCGGTCCTTTATCAAAGCCGGTTCATTACATAACACTAAATCCAGAATTGCCGTCTCCCTGGTTGGCTCCAATACAAGCTGTTCAAAGAATCCATCACGAAGGCACTCTACAAAATCCCTTTCTTGGGGTCCAATACCAACCTGATTTTCCCAGTCTACCTGCATGTTAAAATCTCCCATAACAACCACAGCATTACTTTTACTACATGCCAATTTTAACTCCTGATTCAACTTGCGCCCTATGTCCAGGCTAGTGTTTGGGGGTCTGTAGATTAGTCTCATTAGGGTATTTTTACCCTTACAATTCCTTAGTTCTATCCATACTGATTCCACATCTCCTGTTTCAATGTCACCCCTTGCAAGGGCCTGAATTTCATTCCTCACCAACAGGGCAACCCCACCCCCTCTGCCCACCTGTCCGTCTTTTCGATAGGAGGTATACCCTTGAATATTCAGTTCCCAGCCCTGGCCCTCTTGCAGCCATGTCTCAGTAATTCCCACAATATCATACTTGCCAGTTTCTAACTGAGCCGCAAGCTCGTCCACTTTATTCCTTATACTTTGTGCATTCATATTCAGCACTTTGACTTCCGTATTCACTTCCCCCCTCGCACCGCTCGCAATTGGCCCTGACCTTACTCTGATGTCCATTCGCAAGCTTTCCTTCCCATTAATTCGAGAATCTTTCGTAATTTTTCCTGCAGTCACTTCCCCTTCAACTCCATCTTTATACTCCCAATTTGTCAATCCCTCCCCCCCACTATTTAGTTGAAACCTACACGTGTAGCCCTAGCAAACCTGCCTGCCAGAATGTCGGTCCCCCTCCAGTTAAGGTGTAACCCGCTCCTTTTGTACAGGTCACCCCTACCCCAGAAGAGATCCCAGTGGTCTATAAATCTAAATCCTTGCTCACTGCTCCAGCTCCTCAGCCACACATTCAGATCCCCTATCTCCCTGTTCCTGTCCTCACTAGCGCGAGGTACTGGAAGCAATCCAGAGATAACCACCCTAGAAGTCCGGCATTTGATTCTTCTTCCCAATTCTCTGAAGTCATGTTGGAGAACCTCCTTCCTCTCCTTCCCGATGTCGTTTGTGCCTACGTGCACAACTACTGCCGGCTGTTCACTTTCTCTCTCTCGAGGATGTTCAGAATTCGCCTCGTGACATCCTGAACCCTGGCACCAGGGAGGCAACAGACCATCCTCGCATCTTGTCTGCCGCCACAGAATCTTCTGTCCACTCTTCGGACAATGTAGTCACCCACCACTAGGGCTCTGCCCGACGTCGGTCTTGCCGGTCGAGTCCCATCTCCAGGATTGGTGCCACCTACGTGTCCGCCACTCAAACTGGAAACATCGTCTCCCCAATGGAGGTCGTCAATGGATATTTTGAAGACGGAGATTAATAGATTCTTGATTAGTAAGGGTGTCAGGGGTTATGGGGAGAAGGCAGGGAAAGATAGATCAGCTATGATTGAATGGCGGAGTAGACGATGGGCCGAATGGCCTAATTCTGCTCCTATAACATATGAACCTATGAATTTATCTCTATTAGATAAACACCATCTCCAGAGCAAAATACATTTGAGACAGCATCAGATGCCCTTCAAGATAAATATGACCAACATTCTCATAGACATAAAGTAATAGGAGGAGCAAACTTCAAGGAAAAGCTTTGAAGGAGTTATTGAAATTCAATGCTTTGCCCCATACACGAGCACTATCCAACACATTAGCATTATCCAGCACACCAATGACAATTTACATCAGCTAATTAATCTATAAACCTGTACATCTTTGGAGTGTGGGAGGAAACCGGAGCACCCAGAGAAAACCCACGCGGTTACAGAGAGAACATACAAACTCTGCATAGACAGCACCCATAGGCAGGATCAAACTCGGGTCTCTGGTGCTGTAAGGCAGCAACTCCACCTATCTATTATGATTTTATACACTTCTATAAGATCACCCTTCAGCCTCCCGAGTTCTAAGGAATAAAGTCGAGGCCTGCCCAACCTCTCCCTATTGCTCAGTGCCTTGAGTCTAGTTTAGTTGAGTTTAGCTCAGAATTGCAGTGTGGACACAGGCTCCATCGGCCCACTGAGTCCGTGCCGACCTGCGATCACTCAATCACTAGTTCTATCCTACATATTGGGGACAATTTACAGAAGCCAATGAACCAACAAACCTGCGCATCTTTGGAGTGTGGGAGGAAACCGGAGCATCCTAGGAAAATCCAGGGGTCACGGGGAGAACGTACAGACACCGTACAGACAGCAGTCGTAGTCAGGATCGAACCTGGGTCTCTGGCGCTGTAAGGCAGCAACTCCACCTCTGCATCACTGTGCCGCCCTGGTTCCTGACAACATCCTCGTAAATCTGCTCTGCACTCTTTCCAGTTTAATGCCATAAGCCGTCTAGATAACATCATTCCTGACCACCATACTCTTCGATATGGGCCTAATTCTGTGACGTTTTACCCTTCCTGTATATTTTAAAGGCAGAAGCGGGTTGATTATTATCACAAATTAATATGTACACTTAGAAATGATATTTGAGGTCAGAATATCGGCCACGGCTAAATTCTACAACATGGACAGTAATGTGTGTAAACTATATTTGGTTCATTTATTTTCTGAAACAGATTTGTAATGCTCATACTTGACCAGTTATTTTAGTTTGGTCCATCTTAGCTCTGTTCTCGTAAATGTCCAAAAGAGGTATTTACTTTACAAAAGAGGCATTTACCCTTACAATTCAGAATAGTTCATCTGGCACCATTCATATTGTGGTTGCTGGCTTACCATCCTCTCAGTAATAACCCAGTTATTTATGCTTATTTATCAAAAACAATTGCTAACCACCGCTCATGACACGACATATTATTCCGTACAGTGGAAGAAGCTAAGGCAGATAATACAGGATTTTGAGAATGGTTAGATAAGTGGGTGGTAATTTTCTGTACATGAATCATTCATTCTTAAATAACTGGGTGTCAGGGGTAATGGGGAGAAGGCAGGAGAATGAGGTTAGGAGGGAGAGATAGATCAGCCATGATTGAGTGACCTAAATCTGCTCCTATTCCTTATAACTTTATGACACAACTGGATGTTTATAAGGTGGAGATTGACATCATCCTCATTCACCCACCAGCTCCTGTCCCACCCCTCCCCCGCACTTCCACAGACTGACCACAGGCGGCTGTGGAGGCCAAGTCATTGGGTATTTTGCAAGGCAGAGATTGAGAGATACTTCATTGGTGAGTGTGCCAGGGGTTATGAGGAATTTTAACTCTGTCGCTGACTTCACCCATCTGCCAATCACTCCCGCAACCTCATCTGTATCCACCTATTGCTTGTCAGGGTTTGCCCCACCCCAACTTCATCAATCTGAAATGTCACTTGCCCATTCCCTCCACAGATGCCGCCTGACCCACTGGGTTCCTCCAGCACTTGTCTTTTTGTTTTGTTGTCATTTTATCGAACAGGGAGGAAATCTAGTGTGAGAAGGTATAGTGTAAGAGAAGGAACTGCAGATGCTGGAAAATCGAAGGTGGACAAAAAGGCTGGAGAATGTCAGTGGGTGCAGCAGCATCTATGGAGCAAAGGAAATAGGCAACGTTTCGGGCCAAAACCCTTCTTCAGATGGGTTTTGGCCCGAAACGTTGCCTATTTTCTTCGCTCCATGGATGCTGGTTTAGTTTGGAGATACAGCTCTTCAGCCCAGTGAGTTTACGTCGACATTGATCACCTGTTCACATTAGTCCTATGTTATCCCACTTTCTCATCCACTCCCTACACACGGGGGACAATTTACAGAGGCAAATTAAACTACATACCTGCACGTCTTTGGAATGTGCAAGGAATGTGCAGTGCTGGGTTGAAGGGCCGAATGGCCTCCTCCAGCACCTATTTTCTATGTTTCTATGAAACCGTAGCACCCGGAGAAAAACCACGCGGTCTCAGGGGGAACGTGCAAACTCCGCACAGCAGTCAGAATCAAACCCTGGTCTCTGGCGCTCTGAAGCAGATCCCAAGGACAAATCTATACAAAAGGAAAAACCTACAAGGAAAAAAATCTAAGGCCCCAGAGAGACTGCTAGAGTGAATGGTGAAATTAAAGTGAATGGAAGCAAAACAATGCAGGGTTATTCTGCGGCGGAAGGAATTGAATGCAAATAAGGGTAATGTTTAATATAATCAAGAATATCTCAACTTTGCCTACATTATGGAAATCACGAGTCGCAACAAGCAAATAGATGATACCATGCAAAGCATCGAACAGGATATCTACCTTTCTACACGCCTTTCCTGATGGTGGAGGTTCAGGTAGATAGGGTAGTTAAGAAGGCTTTTGGCCCACTGTCCTTCATCATTCAGGGTATTGAATATAGAAGTTGAGATTTTTATGATACAGTTGTGAGGCCGCATTTGCAGTATTGTCTCCACACTGTGTGACTCGATGACTCTTTGACTCTTCACTTAAAGCTCCTTCAGCCACTGGGACTAGTTACCTTCATGTTTTCTTTAATTCAAATTGGAATTAGACATAAACACTCTGACATTCCTCTTCCAGTTAATCAACAACTTCTTTACATACTCCTGAGGAACTAAATATTTGACAGAATATAAAATATTTGTAGCTACTCTCACCCTGTTTATTTAGTGTCATTGAGTCATACAGGGTGAAGCAGGCCCTTTGGCCCAACTTGCCCATGCCAACCAACATGCCCCATCTATGCTAGTCCCAAATGCCTGCGCTTGGCACATATCCTTCTAAACTTTTCCGTGTACTTGTTCAAATGTCTTTTAAACATTGTTAAAGTACGTGCCTCAACCACCTCCTCTGGCAGCTTGTTCCATATACCTATCACCCCCTTATGTAAAAAAAGTTGCCCCTTAAGGTCCCAATTAAATCTCTCCCCCCCCCCACCACCACCCCCCCCCACCACCACCACCCCCCCCTCCCCCCCCCCCCCACCCCCCCCTCCCCCCCACCCCCACCCCCCCTCACCATCAACCAATGTCCTCAGATTCTTGATTTTCCAACTCTGGGTAAAAGAGTCATTAACTGACTGCATTTATCCCCTCATGATCTTACACACTTCTAGAAGATCACCCCTGATCCTCCGGTGTTCCAAGGAATAATGTCCTAGCTTACTCAACCTATCCATCTAGCTCAGGCCTTCGAGTCCTGGCATCATCCTCGTTAATTTTATTTGCACCCTTTCCAGTTTAACATCATCTTTCCTATAACAGGGTGACCAAAACTGAACACAATATTCCAAATGTAGCCTCACCAATGTCTTGTACAACTGCAACATAACCTCCCAACTTCTATACTCAACACTCTGTCTGATGAAGGCCAACACGCTGAAAGCCTTCTTAAACTCCCTATATAACTGTGACCCCACTTTCAAGGAACTATGTACCTGCACACCTGAATCCTTCTGCTCTGCAACACTCCACAAAGCTTTGCCATTCACTGTGAAGGTCCTGCACTGGTTTGACTTCCCAAAATCCGATATCTCGCATGTATCTGTATTAAAATTCCATTAATCATTTCTCAGCCCACCTGCCCAAACGGTCATGAACCTGCTGCAAATTTTTGATAACCCTCTTCATTATCTATGATGGCACCCACGTTCATGCCACATGCAAACTTGCTAATCATGCCTTGTACATTCTCATCCAAATTGCTTTTTGCTGGGCTGGAAACTGCTCCTGAACTTCAGTAACTTTAATTCTTCCACTTTCATTGAAAGGTCACCGACTTGAAGAAGAACACCAAAAAACAGTGCAGATGCTGGCATTTTTAAACAAAAACAAACATGCTGGAAGAACTCAACCCATCAAGTGTAGGAAGGAACTGCAGATGCATAAACATTTTTACACCGAAGATGGACACAAAATGCTGGAGTAACTCAGCGGGTCTGGCAGCATCTCTGGAGAAAATGATTAGGTGATTTACTCCAGCATTTTGTGCAAATCCACCCTTCAAGTAGCCACTGTGAAATGAGAAACCAATTCATGATTTAGATTGAAGAAACTTTCAGCAAAATTTGATGTTGTTCATGAGAGCTGTATATTGAGAGTGGTTTATTACCTTCCAGCCTATTTCACCGCTTGAACAAAACACAAAGTGCTGGAGGAACTCAACGACTCCGGCAACATCTGTGGAGGGAATGGATATGTAACAACTCAGGTCAGCATGCCAAAGAATGATCATAAGGCCATAAGTGATAGTAGAAGTAGGCCATTTGGCCCATCAAGTCTACTCCGCCATTCAATCATGGCTGATCTACCTCTCCCTTCTGACCCCATTCTCCTGCCTTCTTCCCATAACCTCTGACACCTGTACTAATCAAGAATCTATCTCCGCCTTAAAAATATCCACACAAAGAATTACACTCATTCACCACCCTCTGACTAAAGACATTTCTCCTCATCACCTTCCTAAAAGATCCTAAGCCAAAATGTCATCTGTCCATTCCCTTTGATTTCCTCTAGCACTTTGTGTTTTTAGTGCAAGATTCCTGCATCTGCAGTTCTTGTGTCTCTATTTTCACATCTCGTACGATTAATTCCACTGTAGTCAAAGGTAGCAAATGTCGGAGATGACTGCACCTATACTCACACATGTTGGTGGCACAGTGACGTAGCTGGTAGAGCTACTGCCCACAGCGTCAGAGACCCGGCTTCCATGCTGACCTCGGGTGCCGTCTGTGTTGTTGGAGTTTGTTTATTTTCCGTTCTGTTTGCATTGATCTGTTTCCTATGATTGTGCCTTTGTTTGCAATCTGCTATGTCAGTTAATTTGTCATGGTTGGCTAAAATGCAAACTGTTTCAAAAGGAAACTGCTTTGCTGATCCCTTCCAATTAACAATAACAGTAACAAACTCTCGAAGAAATAATTTCAACACAACCTTTTACTAACAGATTTTATTGATTAGAACAAGCACAATGCACGTCAACTGTTTTAGACTTTAGACTTTGGAGAACAGCGTGGAAACAGGCCCTTCGGCCCATCGAGTCCACACAGACCAGCGATCACCTCGTACACTCGTGCACTATCCTACACACCAGGGAAAATGTACAATTTGTCCCAGGCCAATTAAACAAACTTTGGAACGTGGGAGGAAACTGGAGCATCTGGAGAAAACCCACGCGGTCACAGGGAGAATGTACAAACCCCGGACAGACAGGTTCCTACCAGGGTCTCTGGCGCTGTAAGGCAGCAACTCTACCGTTGCGCCATCATGCCGCCTTAATGTTTCTGGAACACTGGAGGTTGCGAGGAGATCTGAGAGAAGTATATAAAATGGCCAGAGGCATAGATAGGGTAGACATGCAGAATCTTTTTCCCAGGATGGAAATACCAGAGGGCATAGCTTTAAGGTGCAAGAGATAAAGTTGAAAGGAGATGTGTGGGGACCTTTTTTTATGCAGACAGCGGTGAGTGCCTGGAACGCGCTGCCAGGTGAGGTGGCGGAGGTTGATACATTAGTGACATTAATTAGACTTTTGGAAGGGTACATGGATATGCAGGGAATGGAGGGATATGGAGGCAGATACAATAGTGGCATTTAAGAGACTTTTGTATTAACACATATATATGCAGGGAATGGGGGGGATATGGATTATGTGCAGGCTGATAAGAGTTGGTCTTGGCATCATGTTCACCACAGACATTATGGGCTGAAGGGCCTGTTGCTGTGTTATACTGTTCTATGTTCAATGTATTGCATAGGATGAAACAATATTGCTTCAGGATTCCTTTGGATCTTGATTGGTTTCTTTCTGAAGCAGGTGGCTGGTGGAGTGTTTAGTTAGGTAGAAAATTGATGGCCTGTGTAAATATATGATGTAAATGTATGATGTATGAGTACACATGCGAGTGCCTGGGGAGTTGAATGATCAAGAACTACATGTTTCAGCAGTTTTGTTTACGCCTCCACACATTGGCTGTAGTGCTCACAATTACAACAAGGATTTTGCACCGATCCACATATATAACACCTTTATGGAGAAAGAAGGAACTGCAGATACTGGCTCACAAAAAAAAGCCACAAAATGCTGGAGTAACTCAGCAGGTCAGGCAGCATCTCTGCAGAACATGGATAGGAAAACATTAAGACATTTTAGGTCTGCAGACTAAAGAAGGGTCCCGGCCCGAAACATTCTCCAGAGATGCTGCCTGAGTTACTCCAGCGCTTTCATGCATGTTCTCGGAGCAGATTAAGGCTGTACGGCCCATCAAGTCTAATCCACCATTCAATCATGGCTGATCTATCTTTCCCTCTCAACCCCATTCTCCTGCCTTCTCCCCATAACCCTTGACACCCGTACTAATCAAGAAGCTGTCAATCATCACCTTAAAAATATCCATTGACGACCTCCACAGCCTTCAATGGCAATGAATTCTATAGATTCACCACCCTTTGACAAAATTAATTCCTTCTCATCTCCTTTCTAAAGGTACATCCTTTTATTCTGAGGCTGTGGCCTCTAGCATTAGACTCTCCCACTAGTGGAAACTTCCTCTCCACGTCCACTCTATTCAGGCCTTTCACTATTCAGTAAGTTCCAATAAGGCCCCCCGTCATCCTAAACTCCAGCGAGTAGAGCCCAGTGCCATCAAATGCTCATCATATGTCAACCCATTAAAGCACTACTGTTTCATTTAAACTCTACGGTAACTTCATTACTGATCCTTTACTGTACAAGTAAATCCATCCTCTAGCAAAAAGGGCGGCCTAGTAGTTCACGTGGTGGAGCAGCTGCCTCACAGCACCAGAGACCTGGGTTCAATCCTGACCTCGGGTGCTGTCTGTGGTGGAGTTTGCACATTCTCCCTGTGACCGCGTGGGTTTCCTCTGGGTGCTCTGGTTTTCTCCCACATCCCAAAGCTATGTTGGATGTAGGTTAATTGGCCTCTGTAAATTGCCCCTCATGTGTTAGGAGTGGATGCGAATGTGGGACTAGTGTGAATGGATGTTCAAAGGTCAGCATGGACTCACTGGCCGAAGGGCTCGTTTCCATGTTGTATCACTAAATTAAATAAAAAATCCAACAAAGTATGTAAAATTACAGATTTTCACTCATAGAAACATAGAAACATAGTAAGTAGGTGCAGGAGGAGGCCATTCGGCCCTTCGAGCCAGCACCGTCATTCATTGTGATCATGGCTGATCGTCCGCTATCAATAACCCGTGCCTGCCATCTCCCCTTATCCCTTGACTCCACTAGCTCCTTGAGCTCTATCCAACTCACTCTTAAATCCATCCAGTGATTTGACCTCCACTGCCCTCTGTGGCAGGGAATTCCATAAATTCCCAACTCTCTGGGTGAAAAGTTTTTTCTCACCTCAGTCTTAAATGACATCCCCTTTATTCTAAGACTGTGGCCCCTGGTTCTGGACTCACGCAACATTGGGAACATTTTTCCTGCATCTAGCTTGTCCAGTCCTTTCATAATTGTATATGTTTCTATAAGATCCCCCCTCATCCTTCTAAACTGCAGTGAATACAAGCCTAATCTTTTCAATCTTTCCTCATATGACAGTCCCGCCATCCCAGGGATCAATCTCGTGAACCTACGCTGCACTGCCTCAATCACAAGGATGTCCTTCCTCAAATTAGGAGACCAAAACTGTACACAATACTCCAGATGTGGTCTCACCAGAGCCCTATACAACTGCAGAAGAACCTCTTTACTCCTCTGTACTGAAATCCTCTTGTTATGAAGGCCAACATTCCATTAGCTTTCTTCACTGCCTGCTGTACCTGCACGCCAACTTTCAGTGACTGGTTTACAAGGACACCCAGGTCTCGCTGTACCTCCCCTTTACCTAACCTAACCCCATTGAGGTGATAATCTGCCCCCTTGTTTCATCCTCTCTGTTTTCACAGCGTGACAGCGGAGGCATTTGGCTGACCGTAGCAGCTGGAACAGTCCGTTGCTGGGGTGGTAGTGGTCCTTCATGATCTTGTTGGCATCCGTAAACCAGAGGATTGGCCATCACACCAGGCTGGAGCCCGCATCGGCCACAGTGGCTCAGGAAGGTGGATGTGGACAGGAGGACACCTCTTGCAGGAAGGATTTAGAATTGAGTTAGAGTTGTGTCCCCTCGCCACCTTCCCTCTGGTGGTCCTGAGTGTTTGGAGCTCTCTCCCACTGTCTTGGGGAAAGAGAATCATTCAATGAGGTGGCTGTATTCTTGATAAGGAGGGATGGTTATTTACGCTAGTATGGCGTATGGAGATTTGAATGTGGAGTTGATCAGCGATGCTCTTCTGAGAAGGGGGGGGGGGGGGGGGGGAACACCTCATAAATAGACGGCACCTCCCGCTGCAAGACTGAGATGAGGAAAAACTTTTTCACCCAGAGTTGTGAATCTGTGGAATTCTCTGCCACAGAAGGCACTGGACGTTTTCAAGAGAAAGTTAGATTTAGCTCCTTGGGCCAAAGGAATCAAGGGATATGGGGAAAAGCATGAACGGGGTACTGATTGTGGATAATCAGCCATGATCATATTGAATCATATTCAATGTAATTTCAATGTAATTGTTTTATCTTTTCTCTGCAAATTTAAACAGGCATGTTTTCTCATTTTTCCCGTTCTCTTGAAAAGAGGTGGACACCTAGAACAGTGGATACAGTAGATAAGGTTGGAGGAGGTGCAAGCTCATCTACTGTATCCGCTGCTCCAGGTGTCAACTTCTCTATATCGGCGAGACCAAGCGCAGGCACGGCTATCGTTTTGCTGAACACCTCCGCTCAGTCCGTCTTAACCTACCTGATCTCCTGGTGGCTCTGCATTTCAACTCCTCCTTCCATTCCCAATCTGACCTTTCTGTCCTGGGCCTCCTCCATTGTCAGAGTGAGGTCCAGCACAAATAGGAGGAACAGCACCTCATATTTTGCTTGGGTGGTTTACACCCCAGCGGTATGAACATTGACTTCTCTAACTTTCGAAAGCCCTTGCTTTCTCTTTCCACCCCCTCCCCATTCCCTCTATCCATCCCCTCCCCATTTGTCTCTCCCCTGACATCAGTTTAAATAAGGGTCTTGATCCAAAACGTCGCCAATTCCTTCTCTCCATAGATGCTGCCTCACCCGCTGATTTACTCCAGCATTTTATATCTACCTTCGATGTTACCAGCATCTGCAGTTCTTTCTTAAACACAGCCTAAAAGTTTAACTCTGTTTCTTCCTGCAGAGAAGCTTCCTTTCTTTTTAGCTTAGTTTTAATTTAGTTTAGTTTAGAGATGCAGCACAGAAACAGGCCCATCGGCCCACAGAGTCCGTGCCGACCAGCAATCCCCGTACACTAGCACTATCCTAAACGCGCTAGAGACAATTTACAATTTTACCAACGCCAATTAACCTATAAAACCTGTATGTCTTTGGAGTGTGGGAGGAAACCAGAGCACCCGGAGAAAACCCACACTGTCACAGGAAGAACGTAAAAACTCCGTACAGACAGCACCTGTGGTCAGGATTGAACCAGCTCTGGCACTGTCAGGCAGTAACTCTACCGCTGCCGCTATCTCCTGCATTTTCTGGACTCTTACTTTGCGGCTGGTTCCTGAACTGTATGAAAATCTATTTTTCAACTAACTCTGCATCATTGGATATATTTTTATGTCATCTCTGTTCGTGCAGCCCACAATTAATTCCTGGTTAGTTTAGACAAAAGTGCTGGAGAAACTCAGCGGGTGCAGCAGCATCTATGGAGCGAAGGAAATAGGCAATATTTCGGGCCGAAACCTTTCTTCAAAACGTTGCCTATTTCCTTTGCTCCATAGATGCTGCTGCACCCACTGAGTTTCTCGAGCCCTCTTGTCTACCTTCGATTTTCCAGCATCTGCAGTTCTTTCTTAAACACTCCTGGTTAGTTTAGGTTGGATGGGGTTATTGTAACGTGTGCCGAGGTACAGTGAAAAGCTTTTTTGTTGCGTGCTATCCAGTCTGCGGTACAATCAAGCCATCCACAGTGTACTGATACAGGATAAAGGAAATAGCATTTAGTGCAAGATAAAGTGCAACAAATTCAGATTAAAGATAGTCTGAGGGTCTCCAATGAGATAGATGGGAGGTCAGGACTGCTCTCTGGTTGGTGACTGGATGGTTCATTTGCTTGATAACAGCTGGGTCGAAACTCTCCCTGAATCTGGCCGTGTGCGTTTTCAAACTTCTGAACCTCTTGCCTGATGGGAGAGGGAAGATGAGGGAGTGACCGAGGTTATTCCTTTCTGCAGTGTATCCGCCAACATTCTACCATTGAAATACTCCTGGACATATCTCTGTTATCCCTCCCACTATTTGAATCGCGACAAAAGTTCATCAATTTTCCAAGCCGACCAGAACAGCTTGGAAAACATTCTTTTCAAATCATCATGATCCCAAAAAGCAGCAAATTAATCAAATAAATCTTTTCTCTTTCCTGTCAGTTTTTCTCTTTCTCTATTCATTAACACACTGGGATATAAATCGGAACATAATGCCACTCCTTTTGAAGTTTTGCACATCAGTGGATATTCATCGTAAAAACATTTTTATCCCCATATCTGAAATACCTTTAATTCACAAAATTCCAACAATATCAAATCTAAAGTTAATAATTAACCTTGTAGCATCTGATAATTATGGAAAAGACTTATGCAATCTTTGGTATATTGAAGTGTTCTATTCTTGTTCTGCTTTTTACAGTATTGTGGGCGGCATGGCGGCGCAGCAGTACAGTCATTACCTTACAATGCCAGGGACCCGGGTTCAATCCTGACTAAGGGTGCTGTCTGTACAGAGTTTGGACTTTCTCCTCGTGACCACGTGGGTTTTCTGTGGGAGCTCCGATTTCCTCCCACACTCCAAAGACGTACAGGTTTTTTAGGTTAATTTGGATTCTTTAAATTGTAAACTGTCCCAAGTGTGTAGGATAGTGCTAGTGTATGGCGATCGCTGGTCAGCGCGGATTCGGTGGGCCTAAGGGACTGCTTCTACACTGTATCTCTAAACTTATTTAAACTAGGAAGAAAGAATTTGACTTCATTCATCCTATTATTTTCTTTTATCATTTGCAACACCAATTAATTTATTTTTTTAAATTCTCAACTCTTCAAGAATGAAATCCTATCTGTGTAAACTGATCAGGCATATATCCTCAGGAGATTGAGGAAATTCAGCATCTTTCCAATGACTCTTGCAAACATCTACAGATGCACCAGAGAGAGCGTACACGGGCCTTGGGTTGCATCACGGCCTTGTTTAGGAATAGCTCTGCCCAAAACCACAAGAAATCGTAGAGAGTTGTAAATGTAGCCCAGTCCATCACACAGACCAGACTTCCGAACATCCCGACTCCATCTACATTTCTCGTTGCCTCGGGAAAAAGCAGCTAACAATGACTCCGGTTATTCCTCCTTCTCCCTGCTCCCGCCCGGCAAAAAGTACTGAAGCCAGACTCAGGAACAGCTGCTTCCCCTCTGCTTATCAGGGTTCTGAACGGTCCTTCCATAAGCTAGGGTACCTTCCAATTCACCTCTATCCCATTGCGGACATTGGACTTTGCCCATGGACCTGATGCGCAAACATGCTGAGAACTATATTTTGAACTCTGTATCGTCCCCTTTGCTCTACCTATTGTATTTGAGTTTCACCTGATTGTCTTCGGTGTGGTAACTTTATGTGAACTTTTTGGATAGCATGCAAAACTTTTCACTGTACTACAGTACATGTGACAATAATAAACTTAAATCTATTGGCGTTAAGTCTGTACTACACTGTAGGGCCTGTTTCCATGCTGTATGACTCTTTGTCTCCATGGCACAGCTTTAAGAGGTCAGAGGGGCAAAGTTTAAAGGTGATGTGCAGGGCAGGTTTTTTTTTACACAGAAAATGGTGGGTGCCTGGAACACACTGCCAGGAGTGGTGGTGGAGGCAGATATGATAGTGGTATTTAAGAAGCTTTTGGATAAACACATGGATATGCAGGGAACAAGAGATTTGGAGCACATGTAAGCAGAGGAGAGTAGTTTAACTTGGCATCATGTTTGGCATGGATATTGTGGGCCGATGGGCCTGGTCCTATGCTGTACTGTTCCATGTTTATGAATGTTTAGTTATAATTAGTTTAGTTTATTATTACGTGTACCGAGGTACAGTGACAAGCTTTTGTTGCAAGCTAACCAGTAAGTCGAAAGACGATGCATGATTGAGCCATTCAGTGTACAAATACATGATATAGGGAATAACGAGAAATAACTTTCAGTGAGTCAAGTGCCTTCATATTTAGTCACAACAAGGCTATGTTACCCGCCATGTGTCATTCTTCAGATTAGCTGTGAAATCCACTGAAGTTCATTGAAATCAGATCATATGAACCACCGCAATGGCTGAGAAATTGTATGAGCTAAAGTTCAATGTTTATTAGTAATATTAAAACAAAATTTCAGGCTTTTTCACTGCATTCACTCTATAATTACCCTTGAGTTAAGGATTTAGTTTAGAAACGAGATGACTGCATGAGTCATTATAAAATCATGCAAATTATTTATGACTGAACTAAATCTAAAAAGGGCAGCACAGTAGCACATCAGTAGAGTTGCTGCCTTACAGCACCAGAGACCCAGGTTTGATCCTGACTACGGATGCTGTCTGCATGGAGTTTGTACGTTCTACTTGTGACCGTATGGGTTTTCTCTGTGTGCTCCGGTTTCCTTCCACATTCCAAACATCGTGTAGTTTGGGGTGTATGGGGTGCACGCTGGTCGACGAGGACACGATGGGCAGAAGGGCCTGTTTCCATGCTGTACCTATAAACTAAACTAAATTAAGAAAAGTAAATGGCTTTGGAATTATCAGATCATAAACAAAATATGCTGAAGTATAAAACCTTGGTGCAGGAAGGAACTGCAGATGCTGGTTTACACCAAAGATAGACACAAAATGCTGGAGTTACTCAACGGGACAGGCAGCATCTCTGGAGAGAAGGAATGGGTGACGATTCAGGTCGAGGCCTTTCATCAGACAGGAACCTTGGTGATTGGACAATGCCTTGGGATAAAATCATTCAACATATTTCAAGATATTTCAATTCTAATTAAATAATCAAGTTGCAGGTTTTGCACATGTTCTGCAAGATATTAAGGCACTCCTGACAATTCCATATAAAATATACAATGCTCTAAACCAAAAATTAACTTGGTGATGAAAGAAACTGCCGTTGCTGGAATCTTAAGCAAACACCAAATGTTGCTGGAACTAATTGCTCATTTAATATTTTCTTGGAATTGGGAGCTTTTCGGGTAAATTCTAACTTTTCAGCGATTTATAAGAGTCACACAGCACAGAAACTGGCCCTTCGGCCCAACTTGTCCATGTTGACCAAGATGCCCCATATACCTAGCCCCATTTGCATGCAGTTGGTCCATATCCTCCAAAACCTTACCTATCCCGATACCTGTATTTGAAATATAGTATTTTAAAATAAAAATGTCTGAAGACCTGAAACGTCACATATCAATGTTCTCCAGAGACGCTGCCTGACCGGTTGTTACTCCAGCACTTTGTGTCTTTCATTGGTATAAAACAGCAGTTCCTTGTCTTTGCCTGTATTCTAACTAGTAATTTAAAAAAATCAATTAGTTATGTTTTATTTATGTATCTGCAATCTGTATACAGTAAGCTAATTTGGGATACAACAAAGACATTCAGAGACGAGCTTTTTTTTTGACCGGGACATTCAGTGCCAACGACTAAATGCGATGGCTTTTAATTTTGGAGATTTTTCCCATTCATTCATTGTTGCTCGATTTGTTTGTTCGAACCCGGAAAAACAATGTAAATAAGGGGGGCGGTAACTGCCTGCGTCCTGAACTGATTACTACTAAGCTTGGTGGGTTGAGGCAACTTGTTGAACTTTCCCCAAACGCCTTCTGCTTTCTGTGTTATTTTAAGACCAGCACTGCTGAACATTGGACAACAACTTTGCTGAACACGTGCCCGTCTCCTTCCAAAACAGTGGTCTCGTGTTAAATATTGTAGTTCATTTCAGTTCTATCTTCCCCTGGAAATACCCCTCCAAGGCAAAGTGTGTATTTCTATGCAGTGTTGCAAAGTCACATGAGGATCTGGCTGTGTTTTCTACACAAGGGCTGTAACTAGTTGCAGATAAGAAGTTACAGCACACATCAAAACTTCCTGTATGACATTTCTGCCTCTCCATTGGCCGCAGGTGGCCACATTGACTTGGGAGCGCTCATGCAAATACTTGCAGCCGAGTTTTTGATCTCTTTGCTCCTAGGGGGTGGATGTTGACGGCGAGGGTGGGGAGATGTCAGGGCGGAAAGTTGCAGCGTTGCCTTCCAGCGCTTAAAGAAAGAGACTCTGGGCGTCAAACTTGAGTTGCAAGACTTCTGTTGCAAGCGCCGTTGCGAATGGTCCCGGGCACAGACGGCGGCGAGCGTGAATGGGAACCATGTCTGAAATGTCAAGCTTTCTACATGTCGGGGATATCGTGTCCCTTTACGCCGAAGGGGCGGTCAATGGCTTCATCAGCACGCTGGGGTAAGCGAGCACTGCGCGAACATCCCACACTGGGCACCGCCGCCAACTTTTCAAACTCCAAGCGAAGTGCCTTCTTTAGTATTTATGTTCCAGTTTAAGAGCTGTGTTGGTAAAGCAAACCCTTCCAGTATCTGTGCTGGGTCCTAATTTCCGCCAGACTCCCCAGCTGACGTTTGTGCTGCAATTTGCATCGCGGATTATTAATCGAAAATGAAACAAATTCCTTTAGAACATACAAACATGGAACAGTGCAGACGAAATGTGCAGGAAGGAACTGCAGATGCTGGTTTAAACCGAAGACAGACACAAAATGCTGGAGTAACTCAGCGGGGCAGGCAGCATCTCTGGAGAGAAGGGATGGTCAAGACCATTGTTCGACCCGAAACGTCACCCATTCCTTCTCTCCAGAGATGCTGCCTTTCCCGCTGAGTTACTCCAGCATTTTGTGTCTAATGGAACAGTATAGCACAGGAACAGGCCCTTTGGCCCCAATGTTTGTTAAACTGAGCTCATCTACACACAATCCTTAATATCCCTCTAATCCCTGCACTTCCGCTTCCAAGTAAAAGCCTCTATCTAAAAGCTTCTATCTAAACGCCACTGTTGTATCTGCCTCCACCACCATCCCTGGAAATGTGTTCCAGGCTCCCACCACTCTCTGTGTAAAAACAATCTTGCCCAGCACATATCCATTAAACGTTTCCTTTCTCAGCTTTGTAGCCATGCCCTCTAGCGTTGGACATTTCCACCCTGGGGAAAAATGGTCCTGACTGATCCTGAATGGTCTATACCTCTCATAAATTTGATATACATCTATCAAGTCTCACCTCATCCTCTGACATTCTGAAGAAATTACACTACTTTATTTACTTTAAAAAACAAACAAACAGTGGTGGAGTGACTCAGCGGGTCAGGCAGCATCTGTGGAGGGAATGGCCACTCGACCTTTTGGATCAGGATTAGAAACATAGAAACATAGAAATTAGGTGCAGAAGTAGGCCCTTCGAGCCTGCACCGCCATTCAATATGATCATGGCTGATCATGTGAAGAGAAAGAGACTAGTTAAAACAAATGTTGGTCCCTTGCAGTCAGAAACAGGTGAATTGATCATGGGGAACAAGGACATGGCAGACCAATTGAATAACTACTTTGGTTCTGTCATCACTAAGGAAGACATAAATAATCTGCCGGAAATAGCAGTGGAACGGGGGTCAAATAAGATGGAGGAACTGAGTGAAATCCAGGTTAGCCGGGAGGTGGTGTTGGGTAAATTGAACGGATTGAAGGCCGATAAATCCCCAGGGCCAGATAGTCTGCATCCCAGAGTACTCAAGGAGGTAGCCACAGAAATAGTGGATGCATTAGTGATAATTTTTCAAAATTCCTTAGATTCTGGAGTGGTTCCTGAGGATTGGAGGGTAGCTAATGTAACCCCACTTTTTAAAAAAGGAGGGAGAGAGAAAGCGGGGAATTACAGACCAGTTAGTCTAACATCGGTAGTGGGGAAACTGCTAGAGTCAGTTATTAAAGATGGGATAGCAGCGCATTTGGAAAGTGGTGAAATCATCGGACAAAGTCAGCATGGATTTACGAAAGGTAAATCATGTCTGACAAATCTGATAGAATTTTTCGAGGATGTAACTAGTAGAGTGGATAAGGGAGAACCAGTGGATGTGTTATATCTAGACTTTCAGAAGGCTTTCGACAAGGTCCGGCATAAGAGATTAGCATACAAACTTAAAGCACACGGTATTGGGGGTTCAGTATTGATGTGGATAGAGAACTGGCTAGCAGACAGGAGGCAAAGGGTAGGAGTAAACGGGTCCTTTTCAGAATGGCAGGCAGTGACTAGTGGGGTGCCGCAAGGCTCAGTGCTGGGACCCCAGCTATTTACAATATATATTAATGATTTGGACGAGGGAATTCAATGCAACATCTCCAAATTTGCAGATGATACCAAGCTGGGGGGTATAATTAGGTGTGAGGAGGATGCTTGGAGGCTGCAGGGTGATTTGGATAGGCTGAGTGAATGGGCAGATGCATGGCAGATGCAGTATAATGTGGATAAATGTGAGGTTATCCACTTTGGTGGCAAAAACATGAGGGTAGACTATTATCTGAATGGTGGCAGATTAGGAAAGGGGGAGATGCAACGAGACCTGGGTGTCATGGTACACCAGTCATTGAAAGTAGGCATGCAGGTGCAGCAGGCAGTGAAGAAAGCAAATGGTATGTTAGCATTCATAGCGAAAGGATTTGAGTATAGGAGCAGGGAGGTTCTACTGCAGTTGTACAGGGTTTTGGTGAGGCCACACCTGGAGTATTGCGTACAGTTTTGGTCTCCAAATCTGAGGAAAGACATCCTTGCCATAGAGGGGGTACAGAGAAGATTCACCAGACTGATTCCTGGGATGTCAGGACTTTCATATGAGGAAAGATTGGATAGACTCGGCTTGTACTCGCTGGAATTTAGAAGATTGAGGGGGGATCTTATAGAAACTTACAAAATTCTTAAGGGGTTGGACAAGCTAGATGCTGGAAGATTGTTCCCGATGTTGGGGGAGTCCAGAACAAGGGGTCACAGTCTAAGGATAAGGGGGAATTCCTTTAGGACCGAAATGAGGAAAACATTCTTTACACAGAGAGTGGTGAGTCTCTGGAATTCTCTGCCACAGAAGGTAGTTGAGGCCAGTTCATTGGCTATATTTAAGAGGGCGTTAGATGTGGCACTTGTGGCTAAAGGGATCAGGGGGTATGGAGAGAAGGCAGGTACGGGATACTGAGTTGGATGATCAGCCATGATCACATTGAATGGCGGTGCAGGCTCGAAGGGCCGAATGGCCTACTCCTGCACCTATTTTCTATGTTTCTATCATCAGTCCTTCTTCAGGGAAAATTCTTCTTCAGATTTTATTTGTTGTCCTGTCCCTGCGAGTATTGTGCGAGAGTTAAAAAAATTGCAACTCAAAGTAATGATCTCAGACCTGCTTACATTCTTATCTCCAGTAACATTCCCTGTGGCGTTTACATGTAATATATTTTGCTTTGGATGTTCCAAGGATAAGAAAAGCTGTTTCAAACCTTCTGCTTTACAACATCTATTATTCTCTTTAATTTCACACTCCTTTCCTCTCTCCTCCCCTCCCCCAAATAGCAGTGACATTCTCAGCGGCATCAGTCCGAGCCACACAATGGCAGGTCTCAGAGTCTGAAAGAGTCCCGGCTTCAAAGAGCCACTTCTCCCACACCCCAAAGTCATGCATGTTTGTAGGCCAGTTGGCCCCTCGCGTGCAGATAGGAGAAACGGAAATTGGATAACGTAGAACTAGTACGAACAGAGAACTTGACGGCACAGAGACAGCGGTAGTGTTGCTGCCTTACAGCGCCAGAAATCTGGGTTCGATCCTGACTATGGGTGCTGCCTGTATCGAGTTTGAATGTTCACCCTGTGACCGCATGGGTTTTCTCCGGGTACCTTCCATATCCCAAAGTCAAAGATGTGCAGGTTTTGTAGGTTAAATAGCTCTTGTAAATTGTCCCTGGTGTGCCAGATAGAACTATTGTGCGGGTGATCGCTGGTCAGCATGGACTTGCTGGGCCAGTTTCCGTGTTGTATTACGAAACTAAACTAAGATGATTGGCTGGTCTCGGTGGGCCGAAGGGCCTGTTTCCTTGTAGTATCTCGAACCTTAACTAACAACAAACTAGGGTTGCTGTACATTCCAGTGAATTTGTTATGTATCGTCTCCATTACCAACAATTTATAATAGATAGTTTGCGACTCGGCTGGTCTCGGTGGGCTGAAGGGCCTGTTTCCATGTTGTATCACATCTTTCAAAAGTATCCTCACTGTTATCTATTTTGAGGATGTATGGTAACCAATTTATGCACAGCAAGGCAGCATTCTAATGATCATTTCATGTTAATAGTGTTGGGCTTAAAATGTGATTATTGGTGTGCAGTCCACACAAACAAATATTATCGATCACACTAAAGATGTAATCAATAAAAAGAGACGGTGTACTGATTTGTTGGTGTTGCTTGGGAGTTAGAACCTCAAGACTGGAGATAAAAGACCTGCATTTGTTCAGCAAAATGTGATAAACCTTTCTCCCCAGAGGTCTCGTTCAACTACTTAATGCTACACAATATTTATTTGTGAATTAGATAAATAACAGAGTGGTCTATGCTAGTTTGCAGGTGTCTGTAAGTCAGGAAATATGGGTGATGTAATCTGCAGAAGGACAGGAACAAATGAAGTCAACAACACACTTCAGTTTAATCATTGGCAAAGTGATGTCATCCAATCTGCATCCATGGATTTAAAACAAAATGAGGAAGAGAGGAGACATTTGGGTGTCCTAGTACTTAAATTATTGGGGATTTATAGACAGATCTAAAAGGTCAATTAAATAGCCTGTTGCCACTTTTTTTCTCTTTAAGTTACTGAAACACACGGGTGGAATTAATGCATTTTGTTTAGTTTAGAGATACTGCGCGCAAACAGGCCCTTCAGCCCACCGAGTCCGCGCTGACCAGCTATCACCCCATACACTAGCACTAACCTACACACTAGGGACGATTTACAATTTTCACAAGCCAATTAACCTACAAACCTGTACGTCTTTGGAGTGTGAGAGGAGACTGGAGCACCCAGAGGAAACCCACGTGGTCACAATGAGAACGTACAAGCTCTGTATAGACAGCACCCGTAGT
The DNA here is from genome assembly GCA_963514005.1 of Raja brachyura. Next base: position 24,428,062 of record OY740804.1, read on the forward strand.
CAAGGTTGAACCTGGGTCTCTGGCGCCGTAAGGCAGCAACGCTAACGCGGTGCCACTGTGTCGCATTTGTCGTTGAGTTTTAGCTAACAACCTGGAGTGGTGCCTTCACCAAAGGGCAGTATCACAGGTTCATTGTATTTAGAGGTACATTCTTGATCCCTGTTACTAAATGCACTGATTAAAGTCAATCGAACTGAAATACAGTGTACAATGTAGCTGAATTTCTAAGCGGTTGATTTTGCCCCAGGACAATACTGGGATTTGGAATTTTGAGTAAAGCTTGCATGGACTCTGGTCATTATCCCTGAGTCCTGAAATTAGGAAGACATGATATAAGTGTATAAAATATGCTTAGGGATACATTAGGGAGACCAGATTAGAGAGATATAAAATGAAGAGAGGCGTAGATACGGTAGACAGTCGGAACCCTATTACCAGGGTGGCGATATCAAAGATTAGAGGTCACAATTTTAAGGTGAGAGGGTCAAAGCGTGGAGGGCATAGTTCTAAGGTGAGAGGGACAAAGTTTAGATTAGTTTATTGGGCAACATTTTTCTATGTGGAGAGTGGTGGGTGGCTAGAATGTGTTGGAGTCAGATATTTTTATTGCCAAAATCATAAAATGCAAAAATCATGGTTGGTTGATTATTTTAAATAATTTTATTACTGCTTTTAAAATAGGTATTCTCTTTCACCTCCTGAGTATTCAGTATTTAACTAGGCTTTTACAGAATGTGCAATATTTTGACAATTGTAGTCGTGAGCATTTCTTAGACATTAAGGTGTAGTCGTGTTCAATGTGATCTTATTTATAAAACGACTGAAGCCTGAAGATAAAATATACCATTTGACATCTGTACTTTATTGAATGTGTATATATCTGTAAAAAATGTTCATACATTTATGACTAAGTACATTATCATATCAGTATTTACTACTAATTGTTTTATTTGCCTTCAGTAAAGGTTGTTCTTGTTACTTGGCTTAAGGAACAGGATGTTGCATAGGCTTTGAGGATGGGGTATTCTTGCAGGGGAGCAAGAAGGCAGTGGTGATGGAAAATGCAGGTACTCTGGACAGAGCAAGATGGATACAGGTGGTGTATTGTTGAGCTGCAATAGTAGCAATGTTACAAAATTTTGAGATTTTAAAAATCAAGTCTGCAATTTATCCCATCAGATAAAGCATAAAAATAAGTTTAATTTGACACCTAATTCACTTTCATATCTTCAGTATTAAAAATTTAATGGCCATTTCCATGATCAAGGACAGTCAAAAGCCCATAACTTTCTTAAAAATTAAGAGAACTGAATGAAATGTTCAGTTATTATAGATTGAAGCATTCTGAAACAAATATGAAACAATCTTACTTGGATGACCTGAAAATAAAGCATATAATTAGTTAGTTACCTAATTGTAGCTAATTACAAAATTCAATTACTAGATCTAAACATCTATCCATTTCTTAAGAAAAGGTTAACATTTTTAAAAAGCCTAAGTGTCCAAATAACATTCACACAAGAATTTACAATATAACATGATTTTTAAATCTCATTGTCATTAATTTATAGGCCAAATGGAAGGAATTTAGTGTTTAATTCCCGTAAATTAATGGCCATTTAAATCATCTTGCGAGTGGATTTATGTGGAACGCGATCAATTGGAATGTTGCGGTTGCAGTGAATTTAAACCCCATATCGGCAGGAAAAATACTGCCGGTTTGTATGGGTCCTAAGTCACCTTTTCGCAACGTGAAATTTTGATTAAAGGCATCCTAAGAAGCAAGTTTATATGAAAAAATAAATGGTGTACCTTGCCTTGTCCCCTACGTGAGATCCGTCCCGTTGTCGGCGTTGGCAGCATTAGAAGATGATTTTTAATTTACTACTGCTATTAAATTATCTCGCGGTAATTTTAATAAACTTAATAAAACAGCAATCTAAGAGATTTTTCTTCAGCAACTAAACAGTCTGTTCAAACTCGATTTGAATAGTCTGGAGAAAAATCGCATTTTAAACCTGCCCCCCCCTCTCAAAGGCGCCAAAGTCGCGCACACGGCCAGTGACAGAACTGCAGCGCCGCTGAAGGTAAGTATTGTAACATACCTAGTAATAGCACCAAAGAGCCTTTTGCTCTGTGTACAGAATGGGTGAAGCAGTTTCTTTCAAATGTTAAATTAGTAAATCTTTCGTGTTACGGACTTTTTTACAAAGGATTTTGGTTATGGTGGATGGAGTGGCCCCACAGGCCAACACTGCCTCTCCAGGTCAGAACTACTGACCTACAGGCATGGCTGCCGACGCCATCCCCGGCCCACACCCCCAACTCCTCCTTCCTCTCTCCCCCCCACACCATCCTGCATCCTCCTCCCCCCCCACCCTGTGGTATCCAAGTAGATACCACAGCCAACAATGGGCCATTTTGGGCTTCACTTATTCTTGCTCATCAGTTGTTGGCTCTGATTTGTTCAGGCCCTTTCCCAACCTCCAGTTCCCCCCCCGCCCCCCTCTATATGTGTTTTGAAGAAGGGTTCCGACCCGAAACGTCACCTGTTCCTTTTCTCCAGAGATGCTGCCTGACACGCTGAGTTGCTCTAGCACTTTGTGTCTATATCATCAGAGAATGAAGAGTGGAGTTGGGGATACTAAGTGTAATTTATTGGGACGCTGCAGAGGGAGTAATCAATGGTACAGCGAGGTTATTTATCATTTGAAGTAATCATAATCTGTACATGAAGCAAAACTGCTGCAAGCCGGTCAGTTGCTGGGCCTGCTCTTTGGGGGGGGGTTGTGGTGTTACTGGAGTCGTTTGGGAGCGTTTAAACTACCGAGGAAAGGGCTTTGGAGCAGCTGAGGTAAGTCTGAAAGGAAGAAAGAACGCAGGAAGTGAAAGTTAGAAAAGTAGCTGGCAGAATGAATAGGCAGAGGAAACAAAGGCTATCATTAGCTGGGGGCAAAGTACAGGACATAATTCACAAAGGTAAAGTACAGAACATAATTCACAAAGGTAAAATTAAACATGCTATGTTGAAATACATACTGTATAAACAAGAATGGTTTAAAGTTGCATTATTGTCACATACATAAATGCACAATGAAATTATTTTCTGCTTTATCACTGCCAACTTAACTTGTCTGATTGAGATGATGAATAAAGTCTCAAAGGTTTATTATCTCACCTTTTTTTACATGCATTCCAATTCCCTGATTTCTGCTGTGTCCAACATTATAATTTATGATTAACTCCCACTAGCATTTTTTTTTGCTCTTTCCAAACTGATTCTTAGTCAAAATCACAATCTACTGAATCTAGGTCATTTGTCACGATATATGAATCAAACAGCACTACCCCATTTCCTTTTCTCTGCTTTTACTAAAGATGAATATCTTAAATATCCAGCAGCTCTGGGAGCATCAGTAATTGCAATCGCCTGAACACCCGTTTACGTTTGCCGTTATCCGACACATAAGGGACAATTTACAGAATACAATTAAACTACAAAACTGTATGTACTTGGAATGTGGGAGGAAACTGGATCATGGAAAATAGGATCACACGGAGAAAACCCATGTGGTCACAGGGAAAATGTCCAAACACCATATGGATTGCACCCGTAGTCACTTTCGAGTCTGGCTCTCTGGCGCTGTGAGGCAGTAATTCTACCGCTGCACCAACGTGCCACCCATCTCAATGTTAACATTTCTAAATTTCGAACACGCAGAATCAATTGATGATCATTCAGCTCCCAGGACCCGTGGAGCCAAGAGTTTTTGTCTTTTTTTTGCAGAAAGAACAAAATATCTGAAAGATGACAACTTTATTTTTTGGAATAAATGTTTCAGTTGTCTGCGTTGGTGCACTGTATTTGAGTCATGTACAGGATGTGACCCGAGTCACTCGACATGAATGTCAGGGTTACTAAATTACTTGGCAATGAAATACTGAATTGTGTAAAACCATTATCGGAGATAACATTAAAAAAAAAGTGAAATACAGAACTGCCTTATGTGTGGATTTGAGCAAGGAAGGCAGTGAGCAGGATCCAGCAGTTAATTTTCTGAAGTTGTTTCATTTTACGAACAGCAACCGGACCCCATAAAGCCTTAATCAGCTTTGGAAATCTTGGACTTGGATTTGGATGATCAAAGACCTGTCCCACCCCAATCCTTCCCCATCGGGAAGAAGACACAGAAGCTTAAAAGCATGCACCACCAGACTCAGGATCAGCTTCTTCCCCTCTGTTATCCGGCTTCGGAACGGTACTTCCATAAGCTAGGGTACTGTCCAATTTAACACTACCCCATTGAGGACATTGCACTTTGTCTATGGAACAGATGCGCTACAATGCTGAGAACTATATTCTGCATTCTGTATCTTCCCCTTTACTCTACCTACTGCACTTGTGTTTGACTTAATTGTGTTTACGAATAGTATTATGTGATTTTTTAAAAAAATAAAAAAAATTCTTGTGTTTTTTTTGTTAGAAGTAAGTACAGTAATGTGGTACCTAAGTACCTGGTGCATACAGACACGTTACAATTCTTGTACAACTTCTTATTTTTAATTTAATAATAAAAGAACAATGATGGAAAGAAGAAAAAGAGTGTCGAGATAGATAGACAAGAGAGTAGAAACGAATAGCGAGAGAGACAGAAAGAAGAAATAAGAAGCTAAATAAATTTAAAAAAAAGAGAAGAAAAGGATAATAAATTAGGAGAGATATACCTATTTAATATCTTTACCCACCTGTCACCCGGTTCTGAACCATTTAATTTAGAAGGTTATGTTGCACCATATGCTTGTAAGAAGTCGATAAAAGGAGACCAAATCTTTTAAGAATTGGTCTACTTTGCCTAATAGGAGGAATCTCATTTCTTCAAGATGTAGCGTTTCCGACATGCGTGGATGCTTTTTTTCCAAACTTTAAGTATGAGGAGACAAAGGAATGTGCTATAGTGGCATTTTGAGTTAGACATTTGTCACAAATGGGGGAAACGTTTAGAAATATTTTATTCAGTCTAGGTTTCGAGTAATATAATCTATGTAAAATTTTTAATTGAATTAAGTTATGCCTTGCATTAATCGAACATTTATGTACATATAATAGTTTTTTTTCCCATCTGTCTTTCGGAATTTTTATCAATAATTCTTGTTCCCAGTCCCTTCTAATTGCCTCTGTCGTTGGTGTTTCTATATTTAAAATTATATTATATAAATATGATATTAAATTGCTTGATTCTGCCTTTCTGTTCATTCCTTCATCTAATAAATCTGAGGTTAGAGTTTGATAAGCTTGTATGTGTTTTTTCAAATAATCTCGAATTTGAAGGTATTTGAAATATTGATTACTTTTCAGATTATATTTTCGTTGTAGTTGTTGGAATGATAAAAGTTTTCCCATTTCATACATATCTCCAATCCTCCTACAATCCTCTTTCTCCATTCTTATCTAGTCATCCTTTTGGGCAGAACTGTCCAACCAGTAAATTATATTTTTAATATTCACTGCCCAATAGTAGTACGTCAAATTGGGGAGTGTCAGTCCCCCGAATTCTTTAGGTTTACAGTATTATGTGATCTGAGTGGATAGCATACAAACCGAAGCTTTCCACTGGACCTCGGTACGTGTGATAATAATAAACCTAAAGCTGAAACCAGGATATTGTTGAGGCAGGTGCAATACAGCATTTAAAAGACACTTGGAAAGGTATATGGATAAGAATGGTTTAGAGGGATATGGGACAAATGTGGGTAAAAGGGACTAACTTAGATGGGGCGTCTTGATGGACATGGAAGAGGTGGGTTTGTCTCCATGCTCTATGACTCTACGGCTCAACGTTTTTAGGTTTGACCATAACTAAACTCAGTTAATCAGCCAAGCCTAAAACATGGCAGATGACCACCTGCTCTGTGCTAAGTGTAAACCTAGCATACTTCTAAGGGAGAATTATCAACAAACATCGACCGCACAGTGTTGCTGCCTTACGATGCCAGAGATTGATCGATTCAATCGATACGGCTCGATCCTGAAAATGGGGACGCTCTCTATGGAGTTTGTACTTTCTCGCAGTGACCGTGTGGGTTTTCTCTGGGTGCTCCGGTTTCCTTCCGCACTCCAACGATGTGCAGGTTTATAGGTTAATTGGCTCCTGTAAATTTGTAAATTGTCCCTAGTGTGTAAGATAGTGCTAGTGTACGGTGATTGCTGGTAGGCATGGACCTGGTGGGCCAAAGGGCCTGTTTCTGTGCTATATCTCTAAAGTCTAAAGTAAAGTCCTATCTTGACCAAAAACATCACCCATTCCTTCTCTCCAGAGATGCTACCTGTCCCGCAGAGTTACTCTCTGTCTAAATCTCTGCAAGTAACATCTTTAGTCTTGGAGGAAAAAGGCTGTGTAGTCAATTACACAGTTCGAGAAGAGCTAAATTATATTAGATTATATGTAAATGTGCACTTTAAAAAGTATTTCTTCCACAAGCAAGTGGAATTGAGTGATATCTCGATGCAATGTAAAGTTAATTGAGAAGTTAAATAATTTGAATTGCGTATAATTTCTTGGCAGAAGAAGGATCTCGACTCGAAACGTCACCCATTCCTTCTCTCCAGAGATGCTGCCTGTCCCACAGTCACTTGAACATATCGTGTATAATATCTTGGCAAGTCTATCTAGAAACAAGCTTGTCAATTTTGAACTTTTGCCATCATAGATTATAGTGATTATAGTTATTTAATTGGTTTATTTATTGTCACATGTACAGAGTTACAGTGAAATTCAGAATTAAAGGGCTCCCTTTTAGAAAGGAGGTGAGGAGGAACTTCTTTAGTCGGAGGATAGTTAATCTGTGGAACTCATTGCCACAGAGGGCTGTGGAGGCCAAGTCAGTCGATATTTTTAAGGCAGAGAGACAAATTCTTGATTGGAATGGGTGTCAAGGGTTATGGGGAGAAGGCAGGAAAATGGGATTAGGAGGCGGAGATCAGCCATGATTGAATGGCGGAGTAGACTCGTTGGGTCGAATGGCCTAATTCTACTTCTTTAACTTGTGAACGTGAAATGCTTTTTCTGCATGCCATCCAGTCAAATCACACGATACGCGAGTACCACAGATCCTCTTCTGGAACAGCACGCAGAGAGTCGCCATGTTCCGGCGCCATCTTGCAACTTCCAAGTGTCCGCAAAGTCCGATCTTGGCCCAAGGAGATTTGCAATTTATTTTATTCTCTCATTAAGGCCCGGTGTACTGGCGGCATTGGATCGATGAAGTTGGGGTTGGCCTGGCCCAGCACAATTTGGGGGCCAAATTGCATCATTATTTTCTTGTGACAATATTCACGAGCCCCAGGTTCGATCCTGACTACATGTGCTGCCTGTACAGAGTTTGTACATTTTCTCTGTGACCAAATGGGTTTTCTCCGGGTGCTCCGGTTTCCCCCCACATTGCAAACACATGCAGGTTTGTAGGTTAATTGGTGTCTGTAAATTGTCCCTAGTGTATAGGATAGAACTAATTTACGGCTGGTCGTAGACTAGTGCGGACTGGGTGGGCCGAAGGTACTGTTTCTGCGCTGTATCTCCACACTAAACTAAAGCAAAACAAAATATATACATCAAAGAGCGATTAAAGCACAATTTGTACAGAACTTGAATCTAAATTCCATGGCTTTAAGGTGAGACGGGCAAAGTTTAAAGGGGATATGCAGGATTTTTTTACACAGAGATTGGTGGGGTGCCTGAAACCCACTGCCAGGGTGGTGATGGGGATGATACACTTTAGAATGTAAAATTTAGTTTACGTTAGAGATACAGCGTGCAAAAAAAGCCCTTCGACCCATGAGTCCAGCGATCCCTAGACGCTAACACTATAATGTCCGCTAGGGAAAATGTACTATTTTCACTGAAGCCAATTAACCTACAAACTCGTACGTCTTTGGAATGTGGAGGAAACCAGACAACACCCGTAGTCGGGGTCGAACTTCGTTGGTCTTCGGTGCTGTAAGGCAGCAACTCAATCGCTGCGCCACTGAGCTCTCGAACATCTCCACTGCAGCACCAGTGATGCGGACTGCGGGTGTGTACTCCACCCTGCTTCTTGCCATCAGTGACCAGCTCCTTTATGTTGCTGACATTGAGGGATGTTGTCTTGACACCATTTCACTAAACTCTTTTCTTTCCTGTGCTTGGCCTTGTCTTGGTTTGAGATCTGGCCCATTTCTCTGGTGTCAGCTGCAAACTTGCAAATGGAGTTAAGAACGGAATTTGGCCGCACATTTGTGAGCATGTAGGGAGTAGAGTAGGTTGCTGAGAGCATGCCCTACCCAGAGAAGTAATAGAAGGTCACCTGTCCTTTCCCATCCCAGATGCTGCCAGACCTGCTGAGTTCCTCCAACTCTTTATGTTTTGATCAAGATTCCAACATCTACAGTTCGGTTTAGTTTAGAGATGCAGCATGGAAACAGGTCCTTCGGCCCATCAAGTTGATGCTGATCAGTGATCCCTGTACATTAGCACTAGCCTACACACATTGGGGGATATTTGCAATTGTTACCAAAGCCACTTAACCTACAAACCTGTACGTCTTGCAGTGTGGGAGGAAACCAGAGCACCTGGGGAAAACAGAGGCAGTTACGGGGAGAGTGTGCAAACTCCATACAGGCAGCACCCATAGTCAAGATCGTACCTGGGTCTCTGGTGCCGTGAGGCAGCAGCTCTACCGCTGCGCAACCGTGCCATCCCTCTGGTTTCTCCAGTGAAATTATTGGTTTGGCATCTCAAGGCTGAGTGCCAGCACTTTTGAAAAGCAGATTAAAGGGCCTGTCCCACTTGGGCGTTATCTGCGTGTGATTTACGCGACATGATTTACGTGCATAACGTGCGCATGGCGTGCGTTACTCGCCCATGGCGCCTGGTCAGCCTGGTGGCGTAGCCAGTGACGTGCGGTAGCACACGGCGCCCCAGGATTTGGGGATTCTCAAAATCCTCGCGTGCCACCTGCGTAACGTGCAAATGACGCCCAAGTGGGACAGGCCCTTAAGTGATCTATAAGGTGACAATAGTTTAGAATTCGACTGATTCAAATTGCGCCACCGATAGGAAAATGTCACAAAGAAAAACTTAATGCATTCTGTAATATTTCTACAATGAATACAAGTCATTGACATGCCCTAAATATAGTTTATTGAAAATTAATGATTTGTCAGTGGAATATGGAATAAAGTACGTGGAAATGTTTAATTGTGGCTAACAACCATTTATTTTTGATGTAACGTTCTCTGAAATACCTATCCCTTTGATCTGGTGGTTGGCTGCCTATTGAAAATGTCCCAGCCCCCAAAATATCCAGGAATTGGGTTCAGAGTGAAGAATTTTGTAAATGTGTTACAAAGCAGTTCATTTAAACTTTAAAGGCTCATGACTGATCATCTTCTTTAAATTCATTCAAATTCTAAAAATTGGCTCACTTCGTACATTGAAAAATGTTGGGCCTTTGCATTTCAGAATTCATTGGAAGTTATTATGAAATTCAATTGAGGGGTAATAGGTTGTGAGCGGAAAGATAAGGTGAACAATAACTGCATTTTCAATGAACTCTCTACATGAATAAAAAGGCTTAATAATTAACCTTGTGTGATAAGAATTTTATCATAATATGCGGGCCAACATAAATATAGTACATGCCTGAACCTCAAAATTATTTCATTCAAATTTCGCATGCCAGAATGGTCTTGGGGGAATTTTTAATGAGAAGATTAAGCCATTAAGACTTAATAGTTAACATCTCTGTAAAATAGTGCACAGAGGAAATACGTAAAAGAAAGTCTTATTTGCATTTAAAGGATAGTTTTACTCCGACTGATTTTCAAGGATTGGAATATTAATTTGTGAGAAATTAAAGCTTGTAAGGCACAAATGAATGGCATTGTATATGTATGTAAAGTTATATTAAGATTGCTAATCTGGTCAGCTGCTTGTACATAAGCTTTTGTGGTCCGACTTTATTTGGTGGTATCTTATTATTTGTGAGTTGTACTTTTTAGTTAGACTTTAGAAATACAGTGTGGAAACAGGCCCTTCAGCCCACCGAGTCCGTGTTGACCAGCGAATACCCCATACACTTGCACTATCTTACACAGTAGGAACAATTTACATTTAACAGAAGCCAATTAACTGTCAAACCTGCACATCTATAGAATGTGGGAGTAAAACGGAGCACCCGGAGAAAACCCACACGGTCACAGAGAGAACGTACAAACACCATGCAGTCATTGCCTGTAGTTAGGATTGAACCCCCCTCTCTGGCGCAGTAAGGCAGCAGCTCTACCTTTGTGCCACCGTGATGCCCCATCACTAAAGATTTGTTCTTTTATTAACTCATTGTACATTATCATTTGATTTCAGTGGATTCTAGCATTCAGCAAAAATATTAAGATTAAATGAGAACTTACCAGTTTGAAGTTTAATCTTTATTTTATGAGGAGTTACGATGAGGGATTACGTGAAGACCCCGCCAGCACGCATGCGCGACATTCTTCAAAGCAGTGGTGTGAAATCACAGATACCAAAGTAGACTAATATAGTAAGATAAGAGAGAACTTTCATACCAGTGAACTTTATAATAGAGGGTTTTGGGAGCGGAGGGCACATAATCCCTCATCGTAACTCCTCATAAAATAAAGATCAAACTTCAAACTGGTAAATTCTCATTTAATCTTACTATTTTACTTCGGAGTCACATGAGTGACTACGTGAAGATTTCAAAGCTCTGTGATTTCATGCCCTGGAAACGAGTCCATGCTCACACGCTGCCATGCTGGGAAAAAGGAGGATGAACGTATTTCAGACATGACACTGTGCTGAAAAACAAAGAAGGTATTTATTCATACCAAAAAAATATATATCCCCACATTGGGTAATTTATTTTGCAGAACTCAAATGTTTCCCTGCAAATGTGTCAGGAGCGGCTAAGGGTTTATTATAGAAACGTTGGAAAGTCTTTTCATTGCTTCAACCCGCTGTGGCCAGGATGTGGTCCATAGGAACTTCCATCATCCTAGCCGCCGATGTAGATGCAGCCCTGGTGGAGTGAGATTTGAAAACATTAGTATCCACCCCCGCTGCATCTAACAACACCCTTAACCATCTTGATATGGTTTGCACCGTGACTTTGTGGTGAGGCCGTTTATGGCTTATAAGTAAAGCTCTCTCCGTGCCCCTTAGAGTCTTAGTGACTTCTATATATTGCAAGATGAGTGTGACGATGCAGAGTCGAGTATGTGCAGGATAGGCCTGAAATTCTCATTTTTGGCCAGATGAACCGGGTCGGTCTTGTTTTAATAACCCCTGTATGAGAAAGGTTATCTTGCCATTGGTAATACTCATGACGTCCATACTTAATTTGTGTAAGGACTGGACCCGTTGTGCTATTACAAGTGCCATTATCATAACCATCTTATATGTGAGTTTGTCCAAGGTGAGCCCCGTTATGGGTGTCCATCCTCGTAACATAGTCAAGACTATGCTCATGTCCCACGTATGGTTATATCTGGGCCTAGGGGGATTAGACTTAAATATTCCCCTCATAAGCTTAGACACTAGTGGGTGTGATCCTATTGCCAGATGATCACTCCCTCTGCCCAGATAATTTGATAGAGCACTCCTTGCACAATTAATAGCACTGTAACTTAATCCTTCATCGAAATGAAGGGTAGCCAGAAACTCCAGCACTTCCGTGATGGTGGCTGTGTCATAAGTAGTGTTCGTCCTGGTGCAGAACACTTCCCATTTCCTGACATACGTCAGGTACTGTCTTCTGGTGGACTCCCTGCAAGATGCTGAGATGGCATTGATCGTTCTGTCGGAGAGTCCGTATCCCAGAAATGGCCTTTTCAGAATCTGCAAATTAACAAATTCATCCGGTCATGACATGGATGACTATCCCCTGTAACGGGATGTACCAACAAACTCGTTTGTTTGTTTATCTGGATGCAGGGTTCCGTGGCCATCTTCTGTACTGCTGGGAACCATGGTTGGGTAGGCCAGTCGGGAACAACCAAAATATCCGTTGCGGAGTCTTGTTTAATTTTCTGCAAGACCCGACTGATGAGGCAGAAGGGGGGAAATGCATAGCAAAACAAATTCCCCCAATGCAGCGAGAAAGCGTCTATCGCTGCTGCCCCAGGGTCTGGTTCCCAAGCAACATATGTTGGAAGTTGGTGATTTAGTCTGGATGCAAAAAGGTCGATATCTCGTGTCCGATAACATTCTATAATATCTGTAAACACTTTCCGATCCAACCTCCATTCTATGTTGCCGTTGAATTTACGTGACCTGGTGTCTGCCACTGTATTTAGCTTAACTGGATGGTAAGTGGCTGAGACCCAAATCTCTCTTTCCAGACACCAGTGCCAGATATTATTAGCCAATTCATCACATGATATCGACTTTATTCCACCCATATGATTAATATAGGCCACCACTGTGGTATTGTCAATTTGTAATCTTACATGCAACTGGTGCATATCTGAGCCCATGAAATGCTCCCAGCATTTCTAAATAATTAATCCCTAGTGTTTTGAATAGGGTTAATTCTTGTACACTCCATCTGCCTCCACAACTTGTGGTGGTATTAGTTGCTCCCCAACCTTTAGCACTGGCATCAGTCTGTAATGCAACCGAGGGATTCATGATAGTGATGGGGTTAGAACAAAGTTGAGCATTTGCTATCCACCAGTTTAATTCTGATTTTGCTTTCCCTGGTAGTTTCATAGGCCTATCAAAATGGCCTGCATGATTTTTGAGAGCTAAGATTTTTGCTCTTTGAAGGTTTTGATAATGGAGTGGTCCAAATTGTGCTGCTGGGAGTGCAGCCACTAATTTCCCAATCACTCTGGCTACTTGCCGAATGGAAGGTTCCCTGATGCCAGTGAGGCTTCTGCATGCTTCTATCAAGTCCACCACTTTGTTAGGTGGCAAGGTGATAGACATTAGCACAGAGTCAATAGTGAACCCCAAATAATCCATGGTAGTGGAGGGTTCCAATTTTGATTTATCTGGATGTATGATAAATCCCAGCTTTTGAAAAAGATGTTTCGTGGCTAAAACTGCCAATGTAGCCATCTCCAAATTCTCACCAACAATGAGGATATCATCAAGGTAGGCCATAACAATATGGTTATGTTCCCTTAAATAAGCTAAAGCTGGTTTTAATATTTTTGTAAACAGTCTGGGTGCTGATGACAACCCATTGGGTAAGGCTTTGTACTGCCATAACTGTCCCATCCAGATAAATTTTAGGTATTTCTGATGATCCTTGTGTATAGGTACTGAATAGTATGCATCTTTAAGATCGATGCAAGCCATGTAGTACCTTTCAGAAATTAGCTGTTTAGCTGTGACGAACATGTCCATCTTGAAATGGGCATACTGATCGGAAGTACTTAGTTCGGTCAAATCTATAATGATGTGGCACCCGCCATCTTTTTTGTTTTTTGTATATATATTTGACACGAACTCTTGAGATTCTCTGATAGTCTTCTCAATTACCCCTTTTTTGTTTAATCTTAATAGCTCGGCATGGCCTGCCGTTCTTTCTTTTTGTGAAAGTACGAACTTCCAGCTAGGCGAATGCTGAACTGGGGTGGGGAGTTCGCATACAAATTCAATTTTGTAACCCTGAATACTTCCGAGTATGTAAGGATCAGAGGTAAAAGTGCACCACACATGATGAAACAAGTGCAATCGTCCACCAATATTTGAATTTAAACATGCAATGTTTTTGAGGGAACCAGACCCAACTACCTCCATGGTTACCGCCGGTGTTGTGGTCTCTGCCCTTGTTTCTTCTGTTGCTGCATTGTGGGGTTGGCGCATTTTCCAGGACGGCCGGGCTGGGCCATGGTCTAAAAGAAATGCTGTGCAGATGGGCCGGCCTTCGAGCTTTCACCACCAGATTGTCTATCATAGTACCGTTGTTTGGTGGATGTGTAGGGGTGCTGCCGCTGCTGGTAATGGGTTCTTGAGGTACATGGTACCTTGATCAAGCCTATAGCCTTGGCCTCCTCATCCAGGTCTTTCACCTGCTTTGGGAGGTTGTCCCCAAACAGCAGATTAGGCGGCTGGGTGTTACCTGACCTGCATAACCCCGCGAATTTGGGATTGAGTGCAGGCTTGATGATGCTCTTCCTGTAGCTGTTGATCTCAAACTGTGTGTTGCACAGTAATGCTAGAGCATCTTGCAGTTCTTCCGGTAACTCAACCCCAACAGCAGTCCTGGTCACTGCTGTGATTCCAGCAGCCAACAGTTTCAGAATCCTCTGAAGCTTTACCTCCTGGCCTCTTATGGAAGGGCTCATGTTGCCCCAGATAGGGTTGTTGACTGCCGGTACATTGAGCGAGTTGCAATTCTCTGGAGCAAGATATTTCTCAGCCGTGGTATTGATGGCTTGCTCCTGCAGCTTGTTAGTTGCCATGTAGTTTATGCTAGCTGCCAGCTTTGGATGAATTGGCAGTCCTTTTTGCGTTGGAACCGCATGCTTGTTCACCATGCCCAACAATTCTTCTGGCACCCCCAACACTGCTGGTTGTTCAGCCATAACCCCCTCTTCAGGGTCAGCCCAGCTCTGACCCCTAATGCTCCCTTGCGAAGAGGGTGAGACATTTGGCAGTCCATGATAGGATCCTGCCGTGGGTCTGCGAGGAGACCCACCGTGTCTCTGCCCCTGCCTAAGCAGGTCACGCTGGAGCAACTGCTCCACCATCCGCTCCATGCGGGAAAGACGCCCGCCGTCACTATCTGCCAACAGGGTGTCTTCGGGTCCGGACCCAGCCGAGTCAAGGGTCCGTCCGACTTCCGGGTGGTTTTGCCGCCCGACCGCGGCGCACCTGCGGTCTTAATCGGCAAGAAGTCGGGAGCTGCTGGTAACACCTGCAGCTCTGGAGTAACGGCATGCAGCTGGCTGCTTTCCACAGCAGTGGATTTTGCCGCTGCTCTCTTCGATTTGCGCGACTCCGTTGTGATTTTCTGTGGACACAAGAAAAACACCCAGTCGCATACGCTCATCAAAGTGAGACTTACCTTCTGTAAGTTTTTAAACGAGTCCATGACGACCATTGAACATCCTGATTTTTTTTAAATAAGTTGCCCCGCAAATATCCTTTAACCTTGCCCCTCTAACCTCAAAGCTATGCTTTCTAGTCTTTAACATTTCCACCCTGAGGGAAGAAACATTGTGACTGTCTATCCAATCAATGCCTCTCATAATTCTATCAGGTGTTATATTGCCACTGTTTCTGTACATGCCATGTCTTGAGGCAATATTAAGTCCCTCCTTGCTCCCTAGCAAGTAATAGTAACCAAGCTATAATTTGTTAATGATAGTCTTAGTCTTAAGAATAGTTTTTACTGCATTTCTGCCATTGTCTATTTAATATTTCTTCACAACCCCTTCCTTATCTATTTGTCACCATTGTACTAATCATACATTCAATTTGCTGGGCCCATGAGGGTTCAACATTTGACAATAGATTCCATGCGGTTACAGGGAGAACGTGCAAACGCTGTAGAGACAGCATCCGTAGTCAGGATTGAACTCTGGTCTCTGGCACTGTGAGGCAACATCTCTACCCGCTGAGCTCCTCCAGCACTTTGTGTTTTGCTCAGACAAGTACTTCAGTTGCCTGCAGACCTAGCATGAGCAAATGGAATTAGTGTAGATAGTTAATAATATCATAATAATATCTTTTATTGTCATTACACATAAGTGCAACGAGATTTGGTTTGTAACTTCGAGATTTCGGTTTGCAACCCCCGAGAACAAGGTTTGTAAATACGAACATTTGACCAGTAACATCAACACAGACTAAAGTGCGAGGCCGGGGGAGACAGTCCATGGGGATGGGGGTTACTCAGCAGGGCCGGTTCAGAGCCGCTATAACTCTGGGAATGAAGCTGTTCCTGAGTCTGGTGGTGCGGGCGTAGAAGGCCTTGTAACGTCTGCCGGAAGGGAGTAGTTCAAACAGTCTATTACAAGGGTGAGAGGAGTCTTTATGTATGCTGACGGCCTTCCTGATGCCCTCCGAGGCTGGTAGCGGTGTCCCAATAATCTGTTGTGCTCTGTGGACAATTACACCAGGTACCATGGTTAGCATAGGCCAAACGGCCGGATTCTGCGTCAGACTACTCATACTCATACTCACCCTTCTTACGATCTATCTGCACTTATGCAAATTCTTAAGTTCATCCTGTTTGGCAGGTTTGCGACGTCTGCAGGTGAGCTGGTAAATCAACAGTCTGATTTTACAAATATACCTCAATAAAAAATTTTAATAATTGAAAATTATTATCTTATTTTAGCAGAATGTTGCCTGGATTAGGGCATACTAGCTACAGGGAGAGGTTTGTCTAGATTGGCTCTTGTTGCCTTGGGAAATTTTCTCTCCATTAAGCTCCAAATAAGTCTACATTCATTGCCATTGAGGGAGTGCAGCGTAGGTTTTCAAGGATAATTCCCGGGATGGCGGGACTGTGATATGCTGACAGAATGGAGTGGCTGGGCTTGTATAATCTAGTTTAGAAGGATGAGAGGGGATCTTATTGAAACATATAACATCTTATTGAAACGTATATGATTATTAAGGGTTTGGACATGCTAGATGCGGGAAACGTGTTCCCAATGTTGGGGGAGTCCAGAACCAGGGGCCACAGTTCAAGAATAAGGGGTAAGCCATTTAGAACTGAGACGAGGAAACACTTTTTCACACAGCCATTGTGAGTCCGTGGAATTCTGTGCCTCAAAGGGTGGTGGAGGCCGGTTCTCTGGATACTTTCAAGAGAGGGCTAGATTGGGTTCTTAAAGATAGCAGAGTCATGGGATATGGGGAGAAGGCAGGAACGGTGTTCTAATTGGGAATGATCAGCCATGATCACACTGATTGGCTTGAATGGCCGAA
The DNA here is from genome assembly GCA_963514005.1 of Raja brachyura. Next base: position 24,445,008 of record OY740804.1, read on the forward strand.
TGGCCTACTCCTGCACCTATTGTCTATTGTCTAAATAAAAGGTTGCCTGTTTTTGAAAGGGGCAAAGCTAAAAGGAGATGTGCAGGGCAAGTTTTCTTTTCACAGTGACGTGTGATTGTGTGCTGCCAAGGGTGGTGATGGAGGCAAAGACGTCATGGCATTTACGAGGCCTTAAGATCGGTGCACAGATATGCAGGGAATGGCGTGTTATGGATTGTGTGAAGATAGGCAGATGCGATCAGTTAATTTGGTATCATGTCAGGCATAGACAATGTGGTCTGTAGGGCCTGCTCCTGTGCTGTACTTTTCTATGTTCTTTTTGTCTGACCTGTCTAATTTCAGAGGCAGAATAGTACACATGACTTCAAATTGTTTTTCGACATTAATCCATTTTTTTTAGTTGTGCAATGCACACATTTTTAAAACGCAGCAAAATGTTTTTTATGATTTGGTATTTGAGGCTTAGTAGTTTGGGCCATTTCTGATTGTGCCAATAACATCAGTGATCTAGAAGACCAGACACAAATATCTTGCTCACCACAGATGATGCCAACATGTGATAACGGTGGTGGTAGGTATGTTTCATTGGAAATGTTTAAGAGAGACAGGATGAAACATGCTTCTAGAGAGGCAAGGATCGATAGGCAAGGAACAGTTAATGTGGCTTTGTGTATGAGAAACTATCTCACAAATTTGATAGAATTTTTTTTAGGAGATAAAGACGATTGATGAGGACAACATAGTAGATGTTGGCCACGTGGACTTTGACAGGATACCACATGGTAGGCTGCTCTGGAAGGTTAGATCGCATAGGATCCAGAGCAAGCTGGCCGTCCAAATGGATATAAAATTGGTTTGAGTATACGCGACTGAGACTGGAGGCCACATCATACATGAGCACGATCAAACCGTACTCAAGGACCACACAAGTATTCTCTTATCCTGTATCTGTACACTGTGGACGGCTTGATTGTGAACATGTATAGTATTTTCGCTAACCAGGTAGCATACACCAAAAAAAGCCTTTTGCTATACCTTGGTACATGTGACAATAATAAACTAAACTAGGTAATGCAAAGAAAAAAATGCCAGAGTGCAGAATACAGCGTTTCAGCATTGTATCATTGCAGTTCCAGAGAAAAAAGTCCAATGCCTGCAATAGGTAGGTTGGAAGATGGGGACTGCAACCTAGCTTATGGGAGGACTGATGAGGACTCTGATGACAGTGGGGAAGAAACTGTTCCTCCAGATTGTAGATGCTGTGGATATAATAAATAAGGAATATTGTTTGATCTCTTACTTGGATGAGACAGTTGTACATCTCCACATGGATTGTCCACTTGTCAAGAAGGTCTGGAATGCAAACTAAATCTGATTAATTAAAAAAATTGTCTTTGTTTTGCAGGTTGGTGGATGATAGATGCGTCATAGAGCCAGGAGCTGGAGACTTAGAAAATCCCCCCAAAAAATTTCGAGGTAAGTTTACATCCCAACATATTACAGTATAAAATATTAGGATCTGGATAATGCAAATGGCTAACAAGTATATGTCAATTTATTTTGTAAATGTAAACTTGTAGTAGTAACTTCAGCCTGAAGAAGGGTCTCGATCCGAAACGTCATCCATTCCTTCTCTCCAGAGATGATGCTTGCGTTACTCCAACATTTGTGTCGAAATGCCAACAGGATTAATGCACTGCCAGAAACCTCAAAGTTTTTCGCAATAAGTTTATTCAAAGTAAAAAATCAAATCTGTTGAGTAATGAATCTCGATAGGGGGAAGAGAAATGAGGATAGAAATACAACCATAAATGAAGCAGGATTACATTTTGACATCAACAAAACTATGTATCTGAGAGTGGCAAAAGAGAGAGCAGATGACTGGCGACTGGAAATTCAAACATTTCCTAGATTTTGGAAACGATCAATGTGTTTTTAAAAAGCCAAATTTAAGGCATCAGTTCAACAAACGAGGAAGACAGAAAACAAGGAATTATAAACCTATTAGTCTGATGTTAATCCTTAAAAAACAGTTGTAATCCGTTACAAAGGAAATAGCAGCTGGACTTCTGGAAATATTAAAGGAATATCACGTTTGAAAATGTTATTGGAGCTCTTTGAGGATATAACAAATGTGCGGAAAGTAGACGTAAACAACTGCAGATGCTAAACGAAAAAGGATACAAATTGCCGGAGTAGCTCAATGGGTTGGGCAACATCGCTGGAGAACATGGATAGGTGACGTTTTGAGTCGAGACCCTTCTTCAGACTGATTGTGGTTCGGGGTGGGGTTGGGTAGAAAGCTGGTGAGGGCAAGATAAAGACAAAGTGCCGGAGTAACTCGGCGGGTCAGGCAGCATCTCTGGAGAACGTGGATAGGTGATGTCTTTGGTTGGAACCCTTCTTCAGACGGCAGGATATAAGTGAGGGAGTCTTTGATAGGCAGATGGTTGGACAAAAGCCAGAGTAGAAAAGATAAAAACTGTGAGGTAAGGATAGAAGAGTTACGAATCGTGAATATAGGTGGAAGGGGACGGGGTGGGATGGGGAATGAAGGGGAGTAATAGGTGTAAATCCAGGTGGGACACAGAATGGGGGGTGGGGGGGTGGGTTTGTGTATAGGTTAGTTACCTGAAATTGGAGAATTCAATGTTCACATGCAGTTTATTTGTATTTTCAAAACTGACAACAAAAAGTAAGAGTTCAAGACATTGAGGGTAACATCTTGGCATACTCAGAAGATTGGTTAATTGATAGGAAAGAAAATCAGGATAAATTGATCTTTTGAGCTTGGCAAGCTCTGATATTGGCAAACTATCTTGGCCCTGAACGATTTACAAAAACTAAATTAATGACTTGGATGAAGGAACCTTGAGTGTTGTCGACAAGTGTACCGACGGATGGGAGGCAGATAGGGCAGCAAGTTGTGATGTGGATACAATGAGTCTCTAGGGAGGTCGAAATAGATCTGTTGAGTTGGCAACTATTTGTAATGTGATTTTTGTTTAGTTTAGGTTACAGATGCAGCATAGACACAGGCCCTTTGGCCTACCAGTCCGCTTCCAAACAGCGATCACCCGGGCACTAGTTTTATCCTACACACCAGGGACAATGTACAGAAGCCAATTAGCGTACAAACCTGCGTATCTTCGGAATGGGGGAGGGATCAGGAGCACCTGGAGAAGATCCATGTGATTTAACACTCGACCCCTGCGGCACCGTGCCGCCCAAATGTGGGGAAATGATGAGGTTCAAGGCAAGCAGAAGATTGTTTAGTTAGAGTGAAACTATGGACCGCCATGGATTTGAGTGTCCACATGTACACGGCAAGTTAGTGTGCAGCTGGAGGAAATAATTAGGAAGCAAATTGTGATGCCGGCATTTATTGCAAATGGGAAAGGAATATAAAAGGAGGGAAGACTTAATACAGTTACACAAAGTGTTGACAGGATCACCCCTCGCATGGGGGAGGTCTGTTAGGTTGAAACGTGGGATAAAACTGGGCATGTAGGGAATGGAGGGATATGGATCATGTGCAGGTAGACAAGCTTAGTTTAACTTGTCACCATGTTGGGCATAGACTTTGTGGGCCAGAGTGCCTGTTCCAGTGCTAGATCATAGAACATGGAACAGAGAACAGTACAGCACACGTAGGGGCCCTTTGGCCCACAATGGAAGGGACTACAAGGGAAAAAATATCACCTCATGATGCCAAGTTATGCTGATCTCATCTGCATGATCCATATCGCTCTCTTCCTTGCACATCTGTGTGCCAATCGAAAAGCCTCTTAAATGCCACCACCACCACCCCTGATATTGTGTTTCAGGTCCACAACACAGAAAACTTGCCCCACTCATCTCTGTTAAATTTTTACCCTCTCAACCTTAGCGCTATGCCCTCTAGTGTTCGACATTTCCACCCTGGCAGAAAGGTTCTGACTGTCTACCCTATCCATGCCTCATATACTTCAATTAAATCTCCCCCCAATCTTTGATGTTCTAGAGAAACCTTTGATGTTTTAGTCCAAGTATCCAACATTTATTATACATTTAGCTGAAAGCCTCTAATTCAGACACCATTCTGGTAAACCTCCTCGGCACCCTCCATTAAGCCTGTCGTTGCTGTACTGTTCTATGTTCAATGTCATATGAGGGAATGTTGAACAGATTCCCTCCATGTTCACTAGAGCTTATAAAAAAATTAAATCTGATCGATAAATATATTCAGAGCTGAGGTGGACAGAGCCAGAGGACATGGGTTTGAGGTGAAGGGGGGAAGACTTAACAGAAATCTGAGGTGTAACATTCTCACACAAAAGGTGCAGGGTGTATGGAACGAGCTGCCAGTTGAGGCAGGGACCAGTTAGACTAGTTTAAGGCAACACGTAAGATACAATTGGACTGGTACCTGGATAGGACAGGTGTAGAGGGATATGGGCCAAACGCAGGCAGGTGGGACGAATGTAGATGGGAAATGTTGGTCGGTGTGGGCAAGTTGGGCCGAAGGGCCTCTTTCCACGCTGCTTCATTTTAGATAGACCAATGCTGAATCTTCTGGGTGATGGTGAATTACCAGGAGAATGGAACTGAGGGCAAGATAAGGATGGCTGTGATCTTATTGAATGATGGAGTATTCTGGTGAGACCATTTGGCCTAGTTCCATTCTTATTTCTTAAGTTCTTGAGGAGAACAACAATTTGCCAAGACTCTAAGCCATTTATCCAAGCTGATACTAAATCTTCTGTTCCATGAATCTCAATTATACTCATCAGTCTCTCCATGGTACTTCATCAAATACTTTCGTACAATCCATATGGATGGTGCCCTTTGAAATCCCTTAATCATCCCACATTGTTATTTCTCCAAAAACTTTAGTTGGATTAGACAGACACCACTGCCTTTTACTAATCTACGCTGGCTCATGTTAAAATTGATGTTAACTTCTCTACGTATCCTTTTTTTCCTTGTTGTTGTTTCTTAAACATGACCAACCACTGTTGTTGTATTGACAACTTTAATTATGAAGAATGTCATTGCAATTTTCCTGCTTGTTTAAAACATTTTTTTCATTAATTGTACCTGTCAAAGTGTTCACATTGTGAACTGATGGGAGATGTGCACAGATAAGTCAACCAAATAGGACAGATTCCAACCAATAGTTAAAAAACTTAAGCTGTTCTGCTGGTTTGGCAAGTGTTTTCCTTGCTGCTCGATCAACCTGATCTCTTCAGCAACTGATGGACAACTGATTTGTCTGTGGGCGGCATTTTTTGCAACTTGGGCGTCATTTGCGTGTCACGCAGGTGGCGTGCAAAGATTTTGTGAATCCCAAAATCCTGGGGCGCCGTGTACGACCGCACATCACTGCCTACGCCATCACGCGCCATGTGCACGTAATGCACGCCATGTGCGCGTCACGACACGCGCGTCGTACGTCGTGACGAGTAAATGGTGTTGTGTAAATAACGCACAAATGACGCACAAGTGGGACAGGCCCTTAACACTGAACAGATGAGACTGACACTTGGCAAAGGAACTGGGCACCCATTATTCACTTATGGAGGCCCAGAAAGTATAAGGCTCGAGAACAAAATAACATAGTGAAAAAAATTGAGATTCATAACACTAACAATATTTTCACCAGATATTAGAATATTATTTTTGGAAACATTTCCTTCTTATTTTGAAAGTAGCCAATTTCCCACCAGCCATCAGACTATTGAACACTACAAATACCCGACTAAACTGTCTTGGTTGCACCAGAGACTTCGGGCTTTGTTTTGTTTTGCACTAATATTTTTTTTAATTTATTGTACTTTTTTTTGTTTTTGTTTTTGATGTCATCTATTGAGTACTTTGTTTTGCAGAACTATTATACTGCTGTAAGTAAGAATTTCATTCTTCCATTTTGGTACATATGACAATAAATTTAGAGATACAAGATGGAAACAGCCCCTTTGGCCCACCAAGTCCACGCCGACTAGCAATCATCGCGTACGCTAGTTCTATCCTGCACACTAGGGACAATTTACAGTAGTCAATTAACCTACAAACCTGCACTTAATTGAAGTGTGGGAGGAAACTGGAGCACCCGGAGGAAAAGGGAGAACATTAAAAAAACTCCATACAGACAGCACCCATAGTGAAGATTGAACCTGGGTCTCCAGTGCTGTAAGGCAGCAACACTACAACTGTGCCACCAAACTATTGACTCCTTTGTGGCAATCCCTTTTACTGGCCCTCTCTCTGTCCCTTGGCTTCTGTACCCCTTGCTGCAACATCATAGTTGAATCTTGGCCAAACTGACTTTGTGACAGCCACCTCCTCTCCAGGTGAAGCCTGATGCACTTGGTATTCCAAGGTGATCTATCTGAGCATTGCAATTATTCTTGGGGGTACTCGCTTCAGTGGCGGCTTTCTGGGTTCTGAAGTAGCTCATGACGGCAATGCGAAATCTGTGGCCTCTTCCGAAGGAGATGCGACAGGCAATGCTTGAATGGCTGGGCGGGTGGGTATTCTGTGGTGATGTGCTCCTTTTGCCACTAAAGTGAGGTTTGTGTAAGATCTCAATGCATGGAATCCAGGCTCTCATTGCCATCTTGAATGCTCCTTCTCTTTTGAATGGCCGCGGGCCGGGGATTGTCAGGAGTCACTGGAGATATCTCTCTTCACTGTTGCTTGTATTTATACATGCTGGTGCCTTTTTACATGGTAGGTATATCGAATTACACACAAAGGGGAGTAGGTACATGGAAATTAATATAAAGGGCAGTGGGTACGTGGAATGAGCTGCCAGAGGAGGTAGTTTAGACATGTACTATCACAACGTTTAAAAAACATTTGGAGAGGTACATGGAAAGGACAGGTTTAGAGGGATATGGACCAGACACAGGCAGGTGGGACAAGTGTAGATGGGGAATGTTGATCGGGGCGTGGGCAAGTTGGGCTGAAGGTCTTCATTCCATGATATATGACTTCAAGTGTCGCCAACACCAGTTGTGGTGAGCTCTCCACGCTTGAACCGCATGTATTTTAAAATAAGTGACTTCCCTCTTAATTCTTTCCTCTGTCTTGTAATTGATTTTCCAAAGAATAGAAAGGATGGGTGAAAGTCGTTCTAGATGTGAAAGGGATTCTATATTCAGCGAGGATTGTTGCTCATGTGAGAAAACCACAGTTCAAATCGTCCTCCATGTGCAGAAACCTAAAATTCCTGCTGTGACTCAGATGTCTGTTCTGAAGCTAAAATTTCTTTGCAGGGCGGGGCAGGAAATTACACTGCGGTGAGAGAAGTTTATATGAATTTTGTTGGATCTTTTCTTCAAAGAATTTAAAGAGCATTACAATCGTTTGATTGGATGCTGGTAAAATGGAGCAAATAAATATGCACCGAACAAATACTGAGCCTTTTCTGCATAGCAAAATGTTACCAATGTGGAAGATATCATGTTTTATTGAGGCACAAGGAACTTGAGCAAGACACCGTGTTCCGGGTACCCACTGCTCTCTACGGAGGCACAACATTGCCCTGCACATCATCTTTACACTTTGTAGGAAGGAACTGCAGATGCTGGTTTGCTCCAAAGATAGACACTGAATAAGGGTCTCGACCTGAAACATCACCCATTCCTTCACTCCAGAGTTGCTGCCTGTTCCATTGAGTTACTCCAGCATTTTGTGTCTATCTTCTTTAGACTTCCCTTGGGGAAAATAAATCTGACTGCTTTAATTTCATATACTTTTATCAGGGCCTTCTGACCTAATCTGCAATTATTCCTTCTCATTCGATGATCTGCGGTCATAAGAAATAGGAGTAGAATTACGCCATTCGGCCCATCAAGTCTACTCCGCCATTCAATCATGGCTGATCTATCTCTCCCTCCTAACCCCATTCTCCCCAGAACCCCTGACATCTGTACTAATCTATCTATCTCTGCCTTAAAAATATCCAACTGACTTGGCCTCCACAGCCTTCTATGGCAGAGAATTCCACAGATTCACCACCGATTTGGGTCCAATCTGGATCATGGATCCTAAACCTAGACTTGGCTTGGTTTATCTGGAATGCCGGTGGTTGCAGGGAGACCTGATGGAAGTATATGAAATTACAAGAAGGCAGGTAGACAGTCAGAACTTTTTTTACCCAGGATGAAACAACCAAATCCTAGAGAGCAGAGGTTCAAGGTAAGAATGGCAAAGATTAAAGGAAGTGTGCAGGGCCACTTTGTACACAGAGGGTGGCGAGTACCTGGAATGCGTTTTTGGGGGTGTTGGTGGAGACAGACACTTTAAAAGAGTTTTAGTTAGGCGCATGGATATGCAGGGAATAGAGGGATATAGGTTATGTACAGGTAGATAAATGATGGTCTGAGCACCAAGTTCAGCACTGACATTGTGGGCCTAATGGCCTGTTCTTGTGCTGTGATGTTCCATGTACTTCTGTATCTGAAGCCATTAAGATTGGGCTACAGGGCGGCACAGTGGTGCAGCGATAGAGTTGTGACTTTACAATGCTAGAGTACGATGGGTACGATATGGCCTATGGGTGCTGTCTTTATGGTGATTGTACGTTCTCCCTTTGACTGCATGGGTTTACTCCGGGTGCTCCGGTTTCCTCCCACACTCCAACGACACATAGGTTTGTAGGTGAATTGGCTTTGATTAAAATTATAAATTGTCCCAAGCATGTAGGATAGTGTTGGGGTATGGTGTGATCGCTGGTCGATGGGGACTCTGTGAACCGAAGGTCCAGTTTCCACGCTGTGTCTCTGAAGCTTAAATTAGCAGGTTGGGTGACCTGCGTCAATCGACAGCTATCAAAGCTGCTGATAACTTTCACAAACACACCTTTATTTGATTCAGGACAAAGTTTGATCAAACTATTGCAAATAACAATGGGTTATATATTCTTGGCCACCATGACCCTTGACAGACTTTGAAAAAGATGAATTAGAATTCTTTACAGATCATTGTTCATACTTCTTGGTTCTTGGTTACTTGGTCCTCCAAAATATTCCAACTGGAATTTAAACTGGAGGTGGTGAAGGGAGGGGTTTAGCCAGAGAGGGTTATTGGGAAGAAAGTGCCACTTTAAATTTAGTTGCATCTGGCTGGGCAACCGTGGCTTGGTGGAGATTATTCCATGCTTCAATAGTGCGTGGGAAGAACGAATTGCTGTACACATCTGTCTTTGAGGCTGGGACCACAAGTTGGATCGAATGCCCTTGTCTGCTCCTAATTGGTTTGGGGTTGGTGTAGGTCTGAGTATGGGTGGACATGGATACTTGGTGACCTTGCATTCAAAGGAGGAAAAAGCAACAGATACATGGAACTGCAGATGCTGATTTACAAAAAAAAGACACAAAATACTGGAGTAACTCAGTGGGTGAACATGGAGAATGTGGATCGGCGTCATTTCAGGTTTTGACCTTTCAGGTCTGGACCCTTCTTATATGTCACCTATCCATGTTCTCCAAGATGCTGCCTGACTCCATTGCGTTACTCCAGCACTTTGAGCCTTTCTTTGTTATTGTACCATGTTTTCCCACTTTCTCATCCACCCCTTACACATTATAAATGGCTTCTATGTTGCCCCAAGGGTGTAGGATGTGAAAATGGGATAGCTTGAAACTAATGTGCTGGTGATCAATGGTCAACATGGACCCGAGGGCAGACGGGCCTGTTTCCACACAATATCTGTGAGCTAAACTCAGCAGGTCAGGCAGCATCTCTGGAGAACATGGATAGGTGACGTTTCATGTCGGGCCCTTTCTTCAGACGGACATGGTGGTGTGTGGAAGAGAGGAGGGGCTGGACAAAGCCTGGCGAGTGATAGGTGGATACAGGTGGGGGAGAGGGTGGTTCGATAAGCAGATAATTGGCAAAGGCCAGAAATGAAAAGACAAAGGTTGATTAGGATAGAAGAAGTGTGAATTGTGAGGCCAGAAGGAGGAATAGAGGGGGAAGGGGAGAAATGGGTGTGAGTCCAGGTGAGGTACAGGGAAACGAAGCGGAAATGTTAAAGAACATGGTTGTTAATATATTGTATCATTGAATATTCATTTCTGTGTCATTATGTCAATGGACCTGTCGAGCTGCAACAGGAAAGTATTTCATTGTTCTGTTGGCAATTAATCTCTTGATTTGAGTCATAAATCATTGCACACACCTTGTGGTTTATATGTGGTGATTTGTCATGTGTTAGGGAACAATTCTGAATGCTGTGTGTGAAGTATTCTAGATTGTACCCTCCCTTGTAAATAACAATGGGTTCAATCAGTCTGTGCTTAAAAATAGTTATTCAAACTAATTTCTGCGTGCACATGTTATGATTATGTCCCATTTAAATGACCGAGAGGCATCTCCTCCTTCCTCATTATCACTGGTTGAGAAAAGGAGCAGTTCTACTGTTAGAATGAATAGATCTGATGAAGCATCTTGTGAGATCTAAATAGAGAACTCTATAGATTTAGGCCACTTTCTAAAGTACAATCCTTTCTGTATCTCAGTGGACTCGGCAAGTACCATCATAAAATTTAGGAGACATTTGTGCATTATATGGATAGGATGGTTTAGAGGGATATGGGCTAAGTGCGGGACTAGTGGAACTAGTGCAAATGGGGACTGTTAGTCGGCATGGGCAAGTTGGGCCGAAGGGCCTGTTTCCATGTTGCATGAATCTGTGACTTGAGTTAAGACCTGACCATAGACAACTCTGAACTAGAAGTATCTATCGGAGCTAATCCAACCTTGATTTTCATACAGCACAGGGAAGTCTTTTAACTAGAGGATGGCATGGTGGCGCAGCGGTAGAGCTGTTGCCTTGCGGCACCAGAGACTCTGGTTCGGTCCTGTGTATGGGTGCTGTTTGTACAGCGTTTGTATGTTCTCTCTGTGACCGCTGGGGTTTTCTCCAGCTTTGTAGGTTAATTGGCTTCTGTAAATAGTCCCCAGGCTGTAGAATAGCGCTAGTGTATGGGTGCTTGTTGGCCGGCACAATGGGCCCCGGAGCCTGTTTTCATACTGTATCTCTAAACAAACTAAACTAATTCAGTTGAGCCTTATTTCTATGCCCACCCTTGGGCTCTGACAATAGAACGTGAAAGAATATAGCGCAGGGACGATGTCCATGCCAAACATGATGGCAAGGTAAACTAATCACATCTGCTTGCATGTGATTCATGTCCTTTCATTCCCTGCATATCCATGTGCCAATCCAAAAGCCTCTTAAACACCACTATTGTGTCTGCCTCCATGAACACACCTGGCAGCACGTTCCAGGTATCCACTACTCTGTGCGTGTGTAAAACAAATTGCCACATGCATCTCCGTTAATAGACAATAGACAATAGGTGCAGGATTAGGTCATTCGGCCCCTCGAGCCAGCACCGCCATTCAATATGATCATGGCTGATCATCCACAATCAGTACCCCGTTCTTGCCTTCTCTCCATATCCCTTGACTCCGTTATCTTTAAGAGCTCTGTCTAGCTCTCTCTTGAAAGCATCCAGAGAATCAGCCTCCACTGCCCTCTGAGACAGAAAGTTCCACATACTCACAACTCTGTGTGAAAAGGTTTTTCAGCATCTCTGTTCTAAATGGCTTACCCTTTATTCTTAAATTGTGGCCCCTGGTTCTGGACTCTCCCAGCATTGGGAACATGTTTCCTGTCTCTAGTGTGTTCAAACCCTTAATTATTTTATATGTTTCAATAAAATCCCCTCTCATCCTTCTAAATTCCAGAGTATACAAGCCCAGCCGCTCCATTCTATCAACATATGAGAGTCCCGCCATCCTGGGAATTAACCTGGTGAACCTGTGCTACACTCCCTCAATAGCAAGAATGTCCTTCCTCAAATTTGGAGACCAAAACTGCACACAATACTCCAGGTGTGGTCTCACTAGGACCCTGTACAACTGCAGAAGGACCTCTTTGCTCCTATACTCAACTCCTCTGCCATTGGCTTTCTCCTCTCACCTTAAAGCTGTGTTCTCTAATCTTTGGTATTTCCATCCTAGGGAACAGGTTCTGACTATCCTATCTATGACTCAGAATTTTACATACTTCAATCTGGTCTCACCGCAACCTTCGGTGTTCCAGGGATAACAATCCGAGTCGTTCTCTATAAACAGTAGAACATTATATCCTTTGATGGGTGAAAACTAAACAAGAGTGTGGATTACAACTCTCTCTGGAGAGGAGGAAGAGAGTAGCTCTCAAACTCTTGAAACAGGCTCTTATTAGATCATTGAATGATTCCCCATGCAACTGTTCAGAGAGACATTACAGCACAAATTAGTGGCACAGCTGGTAGAGCTGCTGCCTCATAGTGCCAAAGACTCAGGTTCAATCCTGACCTCCGATGCTGTGTGTGTGGAGTTTGCACGTTCTCCCTGTGACCACATGTGCTTTCTCCAGGAACTCCAATTTATTTCCACATCCCAAAGACGTGCGGGTCTGTGGGTTAATTGAGCTCTGTAAATCCACCTATTGTATTGGGAGTTGATGCAAAAGTGAGATAACATAGAACTAGTGTAAATGGGTGAACAATGATCGGCGTGGACTCGGTGGGCCGTAGCGCCTGTTTTCCGTGCTGTACTTCTAAACTAAACTAACCTTCTGAAACTTGTGTTGACCACGTATTCCAGCGCTGGCATAAATCAGTAAAAATAAATGTTTCAATGATACTTCATTTACAAGGGTACAGTGAAATTCTTTGTGTTTTTGCATACAATCCAGTAAAATCATACAGCACACCCAGGCAGTGCACGGAGTCGCCATGTATCTGGCGCAGACAAAGTTACAAAGAGTTTATGGAACTGTCTTATCGTCTCACAGCGGTGAACCAGGGCATATGGCGATACGTGGTTGAGGCACCCCCCATTTTGGGTCCCCATTCACTCTTGACGTCCCCTTGCCGGGCTGCTCTTGGGTCCCCCAATACTCTCGGTGACCCTCCTCGCTCTCTTCGGCCCTCTTGGGATCCAAGTCAATGACTCCCTGGTAAAAGGGATCCATTCCCAGTATTACATTAGCCTGATGTGGCTGCTTAGGAGGAAACTCTTCCTGAACCACACACACATACTGGGCCCAGCCATTTTTTTCCCTCTGCCCAATTATGCCCATTGTTTCCCGATTGTGACCACGTTAACTGTTTATACTTGGATCTTTTGCAGAACCTATTGTCCCATGGTTCAGCTGAACATCATATAGTAGCGCAACGGTAGAGTTGCTGCTTTAATGCGCCTGAGACCCCGGTTTGATCCTGACCACGGCTGCTTTCTGTGCGGAATTTGAACGTGCTGGTGTGTGGGTTAATTGGCTTTGGTTAAAATTGTAAATTGTCCCTGGTGTGTAGGCTAATTCTAGTGTACGGGCTGATCACTGGTCGGCATGGGCTTGGTGGGCTCATGTGCTTATCTCCGCACCGTGTCTGTATAGATTATAACCTTCTATGGGATAAAAATGTACTTGGAGACACTGCCGTCACTGAATCTGTGTCGACTCTTTGCTAGACCAATATAATGAATTCCATTCTCCTGCTCTTTCCCCATAGTCCTATCATTTATCTTCTTTATTTCCCCCTTCCAAATGTTAACCATATAACAATTACAGCACGGAAACAGGCCCTCTCGGCCCTTCCAGTCCATGCCGACCATTTATTTTCCCCTACCCCATCTACCTGCATTCAGACCATACCCCTCCATTCCCTTCACGTCCATATACCTATCCACTTTACTTTTAAATGTTAAAATCGATCCTGCCCCTACCACTTCTGCAGGAAGATCATTCCACACAGCCACCACTCTCTGAGTAAAGAAGTTCCCCCTCATGTTACCCCCAAACTTCTGTCCCTTAATTCTCATGCCATGCCCTCTTGTTTGAATCTTTCCTACCCTCAATGGGAAAAGCTTATCCACGTCAACTCTGTCTATCCCTTTCATCATTTTAAAGACCTCAATCAAGTCCCCCCTTAACCTTCTACGCTCCAAAGAATAAAGACCTTTGTCTTTATGATAAGACCTTGTCTTGGATGTTTATCCAATTTAAGTTTGAAATTTACTGGAGAAATTGGCTTCCACTTTTTTTGAACAGATCACAGCTTGCATCAGCATTCCTGTCACTGCAGACGGTTTACCATTTATTCTTTGATGACCATTCATGATTTTTAAGTACTTCAATCAAACTTCCCTGTGTCCCTTTGTATCACCCAAGGTGTTCACTAAATAATTCTGGTGGATTCTGTTTATCTAAGGAATGAACTGTGGCAATGTAATACTGGTGTTGGCTGGTAGACACAAAATGCTGGAGTAACTCAGCGGGACAGGCAGCATCTCTGGAGAGAAGGAATGGGCGACGTTTCGGGTCGAGACCTGAAACGTCACCCATTCCTTCTCTCCAGTGACGCAGTCTGTCCCGCTGAGTTACTCCAGCATTTTGTGTCTACCTTCGATTTAAACCAGCATCTGCAGTTCTTTCTTACACACGGGTGTTGGCTGCCTCTATTCATTTGGCTGTGAACGTGTATATGGCTGAGGCAGGCGTTTGATCTGACAGCCTCTCGCATGTTGTGCCCTATACAACATTTTAAAAGCAAACAATTAAGTAAGATTTATTGCAATCCTGCTGTCATTTCAAGCTTGTACATCGACAGATATGCACTTCAAATCACGGGACGGATACCATTCTGACAAACATAATGCACTTGTGGGAAGCCAAGTTTTGAATTGGTTGTGTTGTCGCCAAGACAACAGGCCTTCATGGCCAGGTTAAGAACTCTGCACTTAGAATAACTGGGACTCGAACATGGCACCAAATCTGGTGACTCTTATATAATGTCTCGGTATATTATTTCTATAGACTAGTACTATATCTAAGCTTTGCTTATATATCAAAATAATCTGACTGAACGGTATGTAAAAATTAATTTTAACTGTACCTTGGTACTTGTGAGAATAAAGTTCATAAGTCATAGGAACAGAATTGGGCGACTTGGTCCATTTAATCCACTCCACCATTAAATCCTAGCTGATTTATCTTTCCCTCTCAACACCATTCTTCTGCCTTCTTCCCTTAACTTTGACAATTTTGTGATTAGTAAACGTGTCAATCTCCACAAAAATACCCAATGACTGCCTCCACAACCATCTGTGGCAATGAACCCTCTCACGAAAGAAATTCCTTCATCTCCTTTCTAAAGGAGCGTCCCTTCTATTCTGCGGCTGTACTCCCAAGACCTAGACTCTCCCACTAGTGGAAACATCCTCTCCACATCCACTCTAGCCAGGCCTTTCACTATTTGGTAAGTTTCAATGCGTTCCCCTCTTCTCCTTCTAAACTCCAGCGAGTACGGTCCCAGTGCCATCAAACGCTCATCATATGTTAACCCAATCATCCGTGGAGCATTCTCGTAAACCTCTGGATTCCCCAACGCCATTCAAAATCCCATTGAACAATTGTCTCTCTTTGCAAATCCACACTCAGCGTAGAGTTGAGCAGCTGTCTCCACTCCGTAGCAGCCATGCCGAGGGTAGTTTGCACTGCCAGTAAGATTTAGATGGTGCAGGAAGGATCTGACTGGGAGAGCCCCTTTCATCGCCAGCTAAGCGAGGTCCTTTAATATTTTTTAAACTGAATAATAAACTTTATTCAGAATAAAAAATGTATACAAAACAAGAGCTGCGCAAAAATTATTTTCAAAACATCATTGGCGCCGTATTGTAGCATTAGCAGAAATATCATTAAATCCGTCACCCTTGCCACTTGTCACCCTAGGGTGATATCCCTTCCCTTGTTTGAGGGGCATCTCCACCGCACCCTGCCCTCCAATGTGCTGCAGCAGAAGGACCCTAGACCCATGACGTCCTTGGGAACAGCCGGTAAATCAGCGAGTCCTCTGTTACAGAACTGTTTGGGATAAACTGTGACAAGAACCCTTGCATTCTTCTCCAGACTCTCTTTGTAAATCCACACTCTGTGAAGAGGTGGGCAGTCCTTTTTGTTAATATCAAAATAAACCTTTCAAATTTTTTAAAGTTTGTGCAATACAGGAACTCTGCAAAAAAAATCTTCTGACATTCTCGGAGGCTATACATACATTCAATTCATTGTTACTTAGTGTTTTCACAATTTTAACCCCCCCCCCACCCTTGCTGTTCCCTTCTCTTATCTCCACCACACCCTGCCCCCAATGTCTAGCAACAGAAGGCAATCCAACTCTGTGTCGTAGCTTGTTGCACTCTACCTGAAATCCATGTTTCATGAGAATTGAACTTGCACGTCGCAGTTACACTGTTGAGCAAGAGTCATTTTCTAATGTTTTCATTCGCTGCCAGTCCAAATTGATATTTTTGAAAATATCTAGCAATCAGCATATTTGCCGTAATTTTCAGAAAATCGCAGGTGACTCCTGGCAGTTGCAACCTGGGCAACGTGAATTAATTATCATTGCATGTTCCTCTGTACATAAGTACCTGGACTTGTATGCAAATAGTATTTAGTTTGAATCCAATTTTACTTTAAGAGGCTATTGCATTCCTGTAGTGTTTTCTAAGGAGAGTTTAAATTTAGCCAGTTTGACAACATATTTTCTTTGAGCAAAAATGTATTAATACCTCCAGGCATGTGTTGTGTGGCACCTAATTACTTAGAATTTACTACAGTAATTATTTCATAGGAACTGTGTTTCTAATCAATCTTGCGTAAGACTGATGCATCTTCCATTTATGTAAAATCCACCCAAACATTTGAGGTAAAGTATCAATCGTGTTACAAAAGTTGGAATAGGAATAATAGAAAATTGCCAAAGTGCACAAATATTAACTTATCTCACCATGACCAATTCTGTGGAGGTTGTTCAGTTGTACATTGATTATTGAGTCATCAACAATCTGTTCTTTTGAACAGCTGTTTTCTGGAAATTTTAGTTCAATTTTGTTTAGTTTATGATTATCACTTGTACCAAGGTACAGTGAAAGGCTTTTGGTTGCGTGCTATCAAGCCAACAAAAAGACTAGACATGATTACAATCAAGACATCCACAGTGTACAGATGCAGGTTAAAGGGTATAGTACAAGATAAAGTCTGTTTAAAGATAGTCCAAGGGTCTCCAATGAGGTGGAAGGGAGACCAGTTGGTGATATGATGGAGAAAGGATGGTTCACTTGCCAGATAACAGCTGGGAAGAAACTGTGCCTGAATCTGAAGGTGTGCGTTTTCAAACTTCTGTACTGATGGGAGAGAGGAGAAGAGGGAGTGACTGGGGGTGGGGCACATTATGACTGATTATGCTGGTGGTCTTGCCAAGACAGCATGAAGTGTAGATTTGTAGTCCAACAGATATGTAAATTGCCTG
The DNA here is from genome assembly GCA_963514005.1 of Raja brachyura. The sequence goes on from OY740804.1 coordinate 24,462,362, forward strand.
CAGGTAGCAGAGTTAAGGGCCTATCCCACTTGGGAGTCATTTACGCGACATCATTTACGCGTCACGATGCACAACGCGAGCGTCATGGCGCGTGATGAGGCGTGGTGGCGTAGGCAGTGATGCGCGGTGGCGAGCAGCGCCCCAGGATTTTGGGATTCACAAAATCTTCGTGCGTCACCTGCGTGACACGCTAATGACGCCCAAGTGGGACAGGCCCTTTAATTCCATTGAATGTTGAACAAAAGAACATCCTGGCCCTGTGGTTGTGGTTTGATCCAGTGACTGTAAAGGAAGTGTGTTAAATATTACTTGCTGGGGGACTGTGGTGCTTGGCTATTTAAACGTAACCATGAAGGAAGTAATTTCCTGCTGCATTTCCCACTGTTAATTGAAAATGTTTCTGCAAAGAACAAGGAGTTATTTGACATTGTCTGCATTTTATCAATAACGAATGCTGATGATGAGGAACCTCAGGGCAAGTGTTAGTTTTTAAGTTTAGTTGTAGAGATAATAAAGCATGGAAACAGGTGCTTTGGCCCACCGAGTCCAAGTCGACAGCGATCACCTGTACATTAGTTCTATCCTGCACACTGGGGACAATTTACAGATACCAATTTACCTACAAACCTGCACGTCTTTGGAGTGTGGGAGGAAACCGAGCACCCGGAGAAACCCACGCGGCCACAGGGAGAACATACAAACTCCATACAGACAGCACCCGTGGTCAGTATTGAACCTGGGTCTCTGACGCTGTAAAGCAACAACCAAGATGCCCTATTTAACCTATTGAACCAAGACCCATTTGCCCACATTTGGCCCATATCCCGTTCAACCTTTCCCATCAATGTATCTATGCAGGTTAAATGCTGTTCTAGTACCTGCCTCAACTACTTCTTCTGGCACAAAGTGACAATTGACTCTAGCAATCTATGGAGAAACAAGGAACTGCAGATGCTGGAATCTTGGGTAAAACACAAAGTGCTGGAGTAAATCAGGGGGTCAGGCAGCATCTCCGGAGAACATGGATGGGCAACATTTTGGGTCGGGACCCTTCTTCAGTCTGAAAAAGGATCCTGACCCGAAACGTCATCTATCTATTTTCTCCAGAGATGCTGGCTGACCCGCTGAGAAGACTGCAACGACCAGGTTCAGGAACAGCTTCTTCCCCACAGCCATCAGGCTATTAAACTCGGCTCGGCCAAAACTCTGAACATTAATAGCCAATAATCTGTTTATTTGCACTTTATCAGTTTAATTATTCATGGACACACTGATCTGTTCAGTATTCGTGCCTACTATGTTCGGGTGTGCTAAAGCAAAGCAAGAATTTCATTGTTCTATCAGGGACCCATGACAATAAACACTCTTGAACTCGAGTTACTCCAGCACTTTGTTTTGTGGTTTTGTAAATCAGTATCTGCATTTCCTTGTTTCTACCTGCTCTGGCAGCTCGTTCCATATACCCCCACCATCCAAGTCAAAAAGTTGAGGCTCAGCGTCTTTCCCCTCTCAACTTAAATGTATGGCCTCTGGTTCTTGAAGATTCCCATGTGCTGGATAGAAAACTCCATGCATTCATAAAAAAAAACTCTGCAAATTTATAGTTATCATGGGTTTTTTTGTTCTAACCATCAAGTGAACTTTTGTGAACTTAACAGTTCATTCATTTTCTGTTGTGATGGCACAAGAGTTGTGGGTGGATCATAACTCTATCTAAATTCATACAAAGGAATGTAGGGGTTTCAAGCAAGACTAATGTTTGAAGTCTATTGCCAACTACTGTTGAGAAGGTACATCTGAGCTTCTTTCTTGAACTACCGCAGTGCTGATGGTACAGGTATCTCACAACACCATGATAAAGTGTCCCAGAATTCTACATTCTTAAAGTATTGGCAATATTTTTTCTAATTCAGGATGACTCGTGATTTGGAATGTATTTTTAAGGGTTTCCCAATTATCTATTGCTCCTAGTCATAGAGTCTCTGGAAAAGCGGGTCCTGCATTTATAGAGACTTAAGGGCCTGTCCTACAAGCATGCAACGCGATCAAACTAGAAGCGGGGGCCGCGTGGAGGTCGGGTGATCCCCTGTACAGGACCGTTCCCACCAGCATGCGCCTGCATGCGGCAAGCGCAACTAAACCGGCAGCAGGGGCCGCGCGGAGGTCGGGTGAGTGGCGCAACGCGGCGCAAAGTGAGGCGAACTTGGAGCGAAGTCTAAGGTAAGTTCGCCAGGACAGAGAGGGGCACACAGAGAGGGGCACATAGGCGCACACACATAGAGGGCCATGGAGCCACACACATAGAGGGTCACGGAGGCACCTACAGATAGATTCACGGCGGCACAATGTCGGGGTGGTGTGTAATGCGTCAAGGCGACTGCGAGCTGACAAGCCGTTGCCGCGCGGAATTTTTGAACATAGTCAGTTTTTCGGAGCCCCGCGCGATGTCAGGACGAACTCCGCACAATTCCGCACGGCTCCGGCGATCGAAGTGGGACTGGCCCCGCGACGCCGGACGGCTCAAGCGACCACGTTAGGTCGCGCTAATTGCATAGAGTTACACGCTTGTAGGACAGGCCCTTTACAGCGTGGATACAGGCCCTCCCGCCTAATTTGCCCACATCGACCACCATGTCCCATCTACATTAGTCCCACCTGCCTGGGTTTGGCCCATATCCCTCTAAACATCAATGCACAAGAAGGCTTCTGAAATTAATTAAATTTAACAGGTAACAAAAAAGGCAGAGGTACTGCCAAAAATTTGCAAAGCAAAATCACAAAACTTTTATGTTTCTGAACAACCATTTGTCATGTTTATGAAGATAGACACAAAAAGCTGGAGTAACTCAGCGGGACAGGCAGCATCTCTGGAGAGAAGGAATGGGTGACGTTTCGGATCGAGACCCTTCTTCAGACGCCATGTTTATGATGCAGCAGGTTTCATCCGCTGATTAATTATTTCAGAAACCCAGTTAAATAATATAATTGATGTCAAAATTTAATCCTGCTTCATTTATGGTTGTATTTCTATCCTCGATTCTCTTCCCCCTATCGAGATTCATTACTCAACAGATTTGATTTTATGATTTGAATAAACTTGTTGTGAAACTTTGAGGTTTCCGGCAGTGCATTAATCCTGTTGGCATTTCTACTTCTTAAGGCTTGTGCTTTCCACACTGATTATAGTCAGCTAACAGTTTGGTCATTTTCCGCATTAAGAATATAAATTAGCCAATAATTTAGCAAACTGTGAATGGCTTGGAATTAGGGAATTTGGTGCTAAAAGGAATGAGTGGGTAAATTTGAATCATGACTAGACTTGTCTGAATAAACCAACTCGTGAGGCCAAGAAACAAAAATCAAGGGCGGAACAGTGGTGCAGTGTTGGAGCTCCTACCTCACAGCGCCAGAGTCCCAGGTTTGATCCTGACGACAGGAGCTTCAGACTTTAGAATTTAGAGAGAGACAGTGTGGAAACAGGCCTTTTGGCCCATGGTGCACTCTCCGATCAGCGATCACCCCATACACTAGCACTATCCTACACACGAGGGACAAATATATATATTTTTAACAAAGCCACCTAACATACAAACCTGATTATCTTTGGAGTGTGGGAAGAAACTGGAGAAAACACGGAGAAAACCCACGCAGTCACAGGGAAGAGGCAAACTCCATACAGACAGCACCCATAGCCAGGATCGAACCCCGGTCTCAAACAGCTGTCTGTGCAGAGTTTCTACATTCTCCCTGTGACCGTGCGGGTTTCCCCCGGGTGCTCGATGGTTGGCATGGACTCGGTGGGCTGAGTGGCCTGTTTCCATGCTGTATCGCTTTAAAAAAATGTTGATGTTAGACTCTGCAGGTGAGAAATGTTAAGACTGTGATTTGAAACTTGTATGAACCTGTTTTACCATTAGACCATGCAATAAAATAACCCTGTCTGAATTTATCACCAGTTAGTTACACTGAAAAATTAAAGACCAATAGCTCCTTGCCCATGATTCTAGAAAGAGACATTCACACTTTTTTATGAAATGTGGAATATCGGCAAGATCAATAATTGCAAAAAATAAATTCTCTGTGCAGTTGTTGATTATTTGAAGGCTTGCATTAAAATTGCTGATGGTAAAAAAATAAAGTCTGCAAGATAATCTGGAGCAATAAATAATGGAATTTGAAAAGCAGATTGAAATATGTAAAATAGGCACAGAATTGCTGGAGTACCTCAGCGGGTCGGGCTGCATCTCTGTAGAAAATGGGTTCACACTAGTTTTATGTTGCCCCACTTTCTCCTCCACTCCTTACACGCTGTGGGCAATTTACAGAGGCCAATGAACCTACAACCCACACGTCTTTGGGATGCGGAGGTAAAGTGGAGCACCCGGGGGAAACGCATATAGTCTGAGAGAGAACATGCAAACTCCACACACTCAGCATCCGAAGTCAGGATCGAACCTGGGTCACTGGCACTGCGATGCAGCAACTTTACCAGCTGTGCCGCCGTGCAGCCCATTCCTGCCCCTCTGATCTTAAAGCTTTGATCTCTAGTGAGAGGTTACAAGAGACTGCACCTGAGGTCAGGATCGAACCCGGATCTCTGGCACTGTGAGGCAGCAGCTCTACCAGCACTTTGAAGTGAGGATTTTGTAAATTAATAAAAGAAAATAAATGGCAGGATGGTTGTGGATGGGAATTTCTGAAAGTAATGGTGACTAGTCCAGTGATGAAGCTAAAGAAAGAAATGGATGACTAATTTTTCATTAGATCTCTTTAATCCTACAAGAAGACTTCTAGCCTGCACCAGACCACTGCGTACTTCCTCCAGACCACCCCCGCCCAATGAATGATTCTTTGAGGATGAAGCATTGTGGCACTTGGAGCATTTCTAAGATAGCAATCAGCAATAGCAATTGAATGGATTTGGAAGGACTGTACCGCGTTGAATCAAGTGCTGGTTGACTCACGAGCTGACTCACAAGTGGTAACCTTGCTCAGAATGAATAGATTTTGACAACATTCAATGCAAAGTGGGGTGGCTGGAAGGGAAAATGTTTGAGGAACGTGTATCAAAGTTCCTGCTGAAACTCATCCACCACATAATTAGAGGGAGCCTGTTTTGGAAGATGGAAATACTGGCATCCATCCCACTGTGGAACAGAAGCTTGCTTTTAGAATCAAAGTGAACAATTAAGCTTAGCCCAAACATGCAGCCAAGAAGATAGAGAAGCCTGCCAGGATGATTATTTCCAGGATAACAAGTTCAATCTCGATGATAGAGAAGTGTTTGAATTTGTTTGTATTTGTAGTGTTTGTTTTTTAAAAAGGCAATCGGATACAAGCTGTGAAGTGGTACTTTGAGGATGAGTTTCACCCTGGTCACTCCCTCTTCTCCCCTCTCCCATCAGGCAAGAGGCACAGAAGTGTGAAAACGCACACCTCCAGATTCAGAGGCCCTGTTTCTTCCAAGCTGTTTTCAGGCAACTGAACCATACTAACAACAACTAGAGACCGGTCCTGGGCTACTATCTAACTCATTGGAAACCCTGGGACTATTAATTGGTCTTTACTGAACATTATCTTGCACTAAACGTTATTCCCGTTATCATATATTTGTATGCTGTGGATGGCTCGATTGTAACCACATATATTTTTTCCACTGATTGGTTAGCATGCAACAAAATCTGATCTGATTAGATAGCAGTGGATTCCGTTGACTCCATCTGTACTTCATGCTGCCTCGGCAAGGCCGCAGACATAATCAAAGGACCAGTCTCACCCCGGTCACTTCCTCTTCTCCACTCTTCCATCAGACAAGCGACACAGAAGTTATCAGGCAACTGAATGGTCATCTCACCAGCTATTAATTGGCTTCTGTAAATGGTCCCTACTGTGTAGGATAGAGCTGGTATACGGAATGATCGCTGGTTGACATGTACTCAGTGGGCCGAAGGACCTGTTTCCATGCTGTATGTTGTCTAAAGGAAAGATGGTTGTGGTGAGTAAGAAAGAACTGCAGATGCTGGTTTAAATTGATGGTGGACACACAATGCTGGAGTAAAGGGCCTGACCCACTTAAGTAATTTTTTTTCGGCGACAGGCCCTTAACTCAGTGGGTGAGGCAGCATCTATGGAGAGGAATGGGCGACGTTTTGGGTCAAGACCCTTTCAATATGAGGGGAGGGGGTGGGACAAAGATAGAATGTAGGTGGAGTCAGTAAGGCTGGTGGGATAATTGGGATGGGGAAGGAGAGAGAAAGCAAGGGCTATCTGAAGTTAAAGAAGTCAATGGTTATACCACTGGGGTGTACCCAAGCAAAATATAAGGTGCTGTTCCTCCAATTTGCACTGGGCCTCACTCTGACAATGGAGGATTCCCAGGATAGAAAGGTCAGATTGGGAATGGGAGGGGGAGTTGAAGTGCTGGGCCACCGGGAGATCAGATAGGTTAAGATGGACTGAGCGGAGGTGTTCAGCGAAATGATCGCCGACCTGCGCTTGGTCTCACCGATGTAAAGAAGTTGACACCTGGAACTATTATTATTGGAGCTGGATGTTTATGGGCAGGTGGGGCAAGTGGTAGGTGGATACAGGTGAGAGTTTTAATTGGCAAATGGATGGACAATGGCCAGAGAGGGTAAGGAGACAAAAAGGTGTCACATAAGGAGAGAAGAGGAGTGAAATGTGAAGCCAGAGGAAGGGATCTAGGTGGAAGGGGAAGGGAAAAGGGGGGGGGGGCAGAATAGTGGGAGAGTTGGGCACATGGAAGAGAGGGGGTGGATACTGCGGAGGGGAGGAGAGGAGGTTTGTTTCATGAAAATGTTAATCCTGACTAAATTGGAGAGGCTGGGACTTCAAAATGGGGTACATTTTCAGGGTTGCTGGGAGATTTGGTCAAATTGGATTTGCTCTCTGCAGGGCTGGGACAAGCTGTGAAGAGGTGCCAGAGTGTCTGGAGTTTAGATACAATTTGCTAGCAAAGAATGGGAATATCTGCAAATCCTGTCAATTTGGTGCAAACTGCATTGAACGGATTGGATGGCTGCAAACCAGACATACACCTTGTAAATAATTGTAAATAATGTTGCAGTTTGACTTTGCCAAGTGTTGATTGGATGAGGTGTTGAGGCTTGTCTGGGTTTCCTGTAAATCAGGGAAAATGTTTCTAAGTTGGCTTCCTCTCAAAGTCCGTTTTGAATACAATGTATTGAGCAGTTGTATCATTGGGTTAGGGGAATGTCTGTTATGTATGGGGTTAATCGATATTTGTCATTGGGCTTTTAAGAGACCACCCCTGTGTGGTTCGGCCCCTCGAGGTCCCGGGACGTATAAAAGACCGCTACCACGAGGCTCAGCGTCGATCTTCTGGGAGAGCGCTTGGGACTGCGTGAACTTCTGCAGTGTTTCTGTCTGAGCGAGGCCTAGAGGGCTTGAACAGGCAGACACACGGATCAAACTCGTGGTGGGATAGGTACAGTAGTTGATCTGTAACGCGCTTTTGGTAAAATAAAATGGAGTTTGATTCAGTGTTTTTACTGAAACTAGACTGAGGGGAAGCTTAGAAACGAGCAATCGGTACTTTGCAGAGAGGTGTGTCTGTGTGTAGGTATCTGAGTCTCTCTACCGGGCTTGGACGGACAGAGTATAGATAGGCCGGAATACTCCAGTTCGTTCAAGAATTTAACTGGGCAATTTTAGCTGATTCGAGAGCCCGCGTAGTAAGAGAGATACGCACTAAAAAATTAGGAGATAGAGTTTGAGAGAGAGTCTATATTTGCAGCCAAACGTTCAAATACTGGATTTCATATTGACGTTCTGCCAGTAAGGTGAAATTCGAATTCCTGCATATAGAACTTCGAAGTTGGTGCATGTCCATGATCGATTCCAAATAGTGGCTGATTAACAGTGAGTAGTAACCCTCTGGTCGATTTGTTGACTAGTACCTGATAATGAAGAGTACCTGAGAGACGGGACCTTCCTTACTTGACAAAGTAATCCGAATAGTGAAGGGTACCCCTAATTCTGTCGAACTTAGAGAGGAGGGATAGAGGTCCCCCTATAGAGGTCCAGTCTTAGTAGAGGGATAGTAACATCCGGGAGGAAGAGTAATCATTTAAGGAATAGTACCCCTCAGCAAAGGAAGGGGAAAATCTTCGGTATCAGAGGGAGAGATTCACAGTGTGATAACAGCGTGACGCAGCGTCGAGATCGAGTGCTCGTGAATTGTGCGCCAGTGCTTTAAATCATTTTATAAATTGTAAAAGTCTAGTTTTCTGTGTTGTCATAGGATCCGGATTTTGTAAATATTCTCTGTATGTAAATAAACGTAGTGTAATTAAAAGTGAAAATTTAGACCGTGTTAAGTCCGTGGACCATCATTTGTGTTGCTGCTTGTGCGAGTGTTTACAGATTTAAAACTTGAAGTGAGAGTGTGTTTAAGTTAGATGTTCGTAGTGTTTAAGTTAGATATTTGTATTTGTTTAAGATCATTTTGTAAGAATCTGAATCGGGGCGGTTTGATCAGGGGTTGTAATCCTTCGATCACTGCGTCGGGGGAGGAGTCATTCCGCTGATTGATTGTGCCACGAGGAAGATTAATTAGAGTGGGGTTTACTGGATGCATATAGTTTATATTGGGGTGTGTTGTGGGTTATTGATAATCGGGGAATATTTTCATCCTCAATTATAGTTTTGTTAGCGTGGTTTGGGTTTGTCTGTTTGTGCAAACTTAAAGTTAATTAAGTGAGAGAGAGAGAGAGAGAGAGAGATTGCTGCTTGAGAGACTGAGGGGGAGTTAGATTTGTTTGAAAGTTTGGAATTGAATGCAGTGATTGGGATTTAACACATAAGAGAGTTGGGAGAGGCTGATTAGGAGCGAGTGGTTTGAATAATTAAACAAGAGTGATTGAAGAGGAATGACTGGGAGATAGTTGAAAGAAGACGATTGCTGGAGTAAGTGTGAATCGGAAAGATCGTTGACCATTGTGTGGGAGAGATTCCATTGACCCTGGAGTCTTAGAGAAAGAAGTGTTAGTGTCTGGAACCTTTATTTTGTAATTTGTGTTTTGTCCATTGTTCCGAGAATGGGGAATGTCTCTGAGAAGGAGCGATCAAACAGATTGTAAAGCCCGATAAGGATAGTTTGCGGGGAGCTTCCAAATGAAGCGGATAGACTGAGAGAATTATCGGGGAAATTCAATGCAATTTTGAAAGACCAACTTTGGCCGTTGGGGGGAATAAAGTCTTTAATCGGGATAAACTACATAGAGACGATTGTTAAAAAATATGGGAATAGCGAGGAAGCAAACTAGTTAATTGAAATGTGGAAGATATTCTTCACTAAAAGAAAAATAAATAAATAAATTGTTTTACTGTCCACCCTAAGTATGGTGGCTGGTAAATTGGAAATAGGAGAAAACGATAGAACTAATCCTTCTCAGGACATTTCAGATTGGGGACAAGGAGAATTAGCAAGTCAACAGCAGGAGCAGGAGAGCTTGTCATCTTTCGGAAGGGAGACGGCTCTTAAAGGGAATGTGCCGACGGAAATGAAATTGGTTTAATTCAATACGAATGAGAAAGGGTCTGCACATCTTGAAGGAAGAGATATTTATTATATGCCAGGGTGTGCAGGATTCTTTGGAGTAGAGATAGAGCCACAGTATTCCTCACAGAACTCTCATGTTCCCAATTCGGAGAAACCGTCCGCAGCTTGCGAGCGGGACACACGGGAGGAGTCAGCGTTATCTTCAGCTCCTCCCCCTAAATTTAAATCTGACATAGAGGCATCGGGGAGAGATCTTCTATCTCCTAGGATTGCACCACAGGTGGTGGACAATAGGGGAAACCAAGAAGCCAGAAAGAAGACTTCATCGACATGGGTGCCGAAACTAATTAGGGATTCCAGCAGTGAAAGAATAAAAGAATCGTTCTTGAAGTACCAGGATAAAACAAATAGCCATTCAGGGGGTGAGATAAGGGGAGAATATGGATGAATTGGTCCGTACAAAGATAATATTATTATGTCACAACAATTCACCACAGAAGAGGATTTAATAAGAACTCCCCGTAGACAATGTGTTTGTAGGAAGATGCTCGCATCAGGTACAAATGTTCCCCAGACCACAGACGGTCAGACATCAAGGCAGCCTGGTTCAACGGCAGTCCGGAGATTAAAGGTCCAAATAAAATAAATAAGAACGAACGAGGATAAGGAGGAAGAAGACCTCAAGGCCTGGATCGACCTCCCATTTAAAGAACCAACCTTTCCTAGGTTTGGCTGGCGAGGTTGTAGAGCGATCCGGCCTGATCAGTGTTTTAGTTGTGGGGGACCAGGGCAGTGGAATCGGTCGTGTCCCATGAGAAAATATCACCAGGAAGGAAGGGAGCAGAAAAGGAGGCCACGGGGTCATGGAAACCGATGGATTCCAAGAAGGTACTCTGAGGATGGGGATACTGGCAGGGGGATCAGGGGGAAGGGACATTCCAACAGTCCAACCCATGTCGGTAGCCCTGACCTGCCAGTTAGCAGCAATACCATCTGTTAGAATCAAAAGGCGTCCTCACATGGCCTGAGAAACAGCACTGTACATTAAACAGGAACACCACCCCTTCCAAATAGGAGAAGATACATAGAATCCGATTCTCAAAGAACCCTCACTAAAAGGAAGAAGTACAGCAGGGAAACATAGTAGCTAGCGTGCAAAGGGATGACAACATAAGGAATGGAAATGGCACTAGGGAGAGAAGAAACAAACTTACTGTGCAGGAGGAATGGGAAAGAAGATATTGAATTAATGTATTGCTGAGTTTGTGCCTGCAGGACAGTATATCAACGAGAGACTATCTGGGGAGTGAGGTAAAATAATGCACAGACCCCTAAGAACAGGAAGATGAGAGCAAAAGGTAATGTAGCTCCCCTGGAAAAGATGACCAGCTGGATGAACTGGTACTGTCGTGCCCCTTTAAGGCATTTGGGAAGGCCAGCAGGCAGAGCAACATGCTCCTCATTATCTGCACTCACTAGTAACTGAAACTACCATCAGAAAGAAAGACGAAAAGGGCCTACCCTAGTGCCCAACTTTTAAAATCACCAAGCTACTGGAGGAAGAAAAGGAAAGAGAAAAGGAAGGAAAAGGAAGGACACTTTGATCATCTTTGAAAGAAACAACACCGACGACTTATAATGACTTCTAGGACAAGCCTCACTTTAAAGGACAAATAAAACATTTTTCTGTGGTTTGGAGTAAAATACCTGAATTGCGTCAAAATTATGGTTTTTAGAAATAAATGTATACATTTTGGATTCAAAATTGTACGGTGCTGAATTGGAGGGACTTTAGAATTTTTGAAATTTGGAATAGACCAGTGGAATCTCACAGGACTTATTGGAGTTTGATTATTTACTGACATTGTTATTATCTGGTCCTCAGAAAGACAGACAAATGGGGAAATCTGGACTGAACCCAGCTGAAATTTATATGATTACCCGTCATCAGATATACATATTATACTATTGTGTGAGTATGAAGAAGCCTGATTAGTGTCGATCCTAGAATAATAAAGAATATATTTAGGAACAGAATAGGGATATAGCAATAGAGCACAATATAATAGGTTCAACAGATAATAGAATAGGGACATGTTCAAGTGAAATAGAAATAGTGTATGTGTGGGAAAGCATGAGTGCATGATGGTAATTTGCTTTGTCCCAAGCCTCTTAAAATCTTCTAGGGTGTAGGTTAGACTGTGGAAGGTGATGGAATACTGGGCAGGAACACGGATGGAGGGAATTCGTGCCAACAAAAACTCGGGAGGTGAAGACTCCTCAGACAGAACTTGTGAAGTTATGCCCATAAACACGGGATGCTTGACAAGATTCTGAGAAGAAACATCATCATCTTGTGTTACTGATAGATGGGAAATGTAAAGCACACTTGTGTATATCTGGTTAGCTGATTATTGAGGCATTTTGGTTATCATTAATGATGGGTTATCATTATGAAAAAAGGAAGGAATGTTAATCCTGGCTATATTGGACGAGCTAGGACTTCAAAATGGGGTAAAGTTTCAGGGTTGCTGGGAGATTTGGTCAATTTGAAATTGCTCTCTGCAGATCTGGGACAGGCTGCGAAGAGCTGCCAGAGTGTCTGGATCTTAGATAAAATTGGCAAGCAAAGAATGGGAATATCTGCAAACCCTGTCAATTTGGTGCAAAATGCATAGAACGGATTGGATTGCTGCAAACCAGACATACACCTTGTAAATAATTGTAAATAATGTTGCAGAGATTGACTTTGCCAAGTGTTGATTGGATGAGATGTTGAGCCTTCTCTGGGTTTTCTATAAATCAGGGTAAATGTTTCTAAGTTGGCTTCCTCTCGAAGTCCGTTTTGAATACAATGTATTGAGCTGTTGCATCATTGGGTTAGGGGAATGCCTGTTATGTATGGGGTTATTGATAATAATAAGAATTGGGTTCTTATGAGACCACCCCCATGTGGGTCGGCCCCTCGAGGTCCCGGGACATATAAAAGTCCGCTACCACGAGGCTCAGTGTCTGTCTTCTGGGAGAACGCATGGGACTGCGTGAACTTCTGGAATGTTTCTGTCTGAGTGAGGCCGAGAGGGCTTGAACTGGCAGGCACGAGGATCGAACCCGCGGTGGGACAGGTACAGTAGTTGATCTGTAATGCGCTTTTGGTAAGATAAAATGTAGTTGTTTCAAGTGCTTAATTCAGTGTTGTTACTGAAACTAGACTTGGGGGGAGGGGAGCTTAGAAATGAGCAATTATCAAAATTGGGGAATTCAATGTTGGTCCTGTAGCGTTGTTTATGTGGATGGAAAGTGCCAGCAAGTTGTTTTGCTCACATTTTACGCATCCCATTTGGTGGAATTTGGTGTTGGTGAGGAAGGGGGGGGGGGGGGGGGGGGGGCAATAAGAGCAAGGTGCACTCGGGCAATAAAGGTGGGACGTCCATGCGCAGTTTGATCCACACATCCAAGGATGGTGACAGCTGGAGGCCCTGCAGCAGCCTGGGGCTCACCTGGATCGGGCACCACTCACAAAACCTAGAGCGCGGACTGGACTTTGAAAATGGCGACAAACCCGTGGCGTCTCTTGCATGCAGGCTCAGTGGACTATTTCCGTACACTTCACTAATTAGGGATGTGGTTGTGTATGGCAGTACAGCACTGGACTGTTTATAAGAAAAAAAATCACTGTGCATTGAACCATTAAATAATGGATACCACTTACTCCCACTCATCCCATTTCCTTGATGTCTTGGGTGTTTACCAGAGCTCCAAGTTTCATGTCATTTTCAAATTTCTCCTTCTCTGGTCTCTACCTTTATGTCCAAGTATTTAATTTTACTTTAGTTTCGAGATACAGCATGGAAACAGGCCCTTCGGCCAACTGAGTCCACGTTAACTATCGATCACTGGGCCTCTATTTTTCTTTAATAGAGGCCGATTTTCCTACAAACCCGCAGGTCTTTGCGATGTGGGAGGAAACCTGTGCACCCAGAGGAAACCCACACAGTCACAGTGGGAATGTGGCAAACTCCACACAGAAAGCACGAGAGGTCAGGATCGAACCAGGGTCTCTGGCACAGTGAGGCAGCGGCTGTGCCACTCGGGTGCCATACTAACAGTAACCAAACACAAACTATTTCAAAAATGAATGTCGAGATACGCTCTCCAAATATCTTCTTACAAATTACCTTTCATTGATCAATAATTATAAGCAGAATCATTTTTATTATATTTAAACGACTTTAGAGATACAGCGCGGAAACAAGCCTTTCGGCTCACCGAGTCCACGCTAACCAGCGATCACCCATACACTAGCACTGTCCAACACACGAGGGACAATTTACAATTTTACTGAAGCCAAATAACTTACAAACATCTACATCTTTGGAGTGTGGGAGGAAACCGGGTCACCCGGAGAAAACCCACGTGGTCACAGGGAGAACATACAAACTCCGTACAGAAGCCACCCGTAGTCATGATCAAACCTGGGTCTCGGGCACTGTAAGGCAGCAACTCTACCGCTGCACCACCGTGCCGTAAATTGTGAGGCAGCATGTATGGTGCTATAAAATGAATTTGGCTGAAATGGATTGAGTTGCATTGATAACCTGCTGGTGGATGTCCCTTGAAATTCTTTGGGCAGCAAATTTATTTGGCAGCTGGCATTTGTTCAACTTAATGCCACAAAATGCTTTTTTTTTAAAGAATCTAACTTTCTCATTACTCCTACTGTACGATCCACATTTTATAGATTCCTTTAATGCAATGTATAAAAGATTGTCATTGATTGTTTTCATACTTTAGAGTGTTATCTGCCTTGCAATTTCCCTGGAATTCAGGTTTCCTCTGTTGGTTATTGTGCAAGATGACAGGTGTTTATTTCTATAAGTAAAGTCGATAAACCAGTTGTGAATGGTGGACGTTGACTGTTCAGATTGGCACAATAGCCACTTATTGCATGGCCCCGTATACACGATGAAGCTTAATCCATATTATGAGTGTCATACAGTTGGCATAGTGGCGCAGCGGTAGAGTTGCTGCTTCAACAGCACCAGAGAACTGGGTTTGATTCTGACTGTGGGTGCTGTGTGTATGGAGTTTATACGTTCTCCCTGTGACCGTGTGGGTTTTCTCCGGGTGCTCCAGTTTAATCCCACACTTCGAAGACATGCAGGTTTGTAGATTAATTGGCTTTAATAAAATTGTGACGTCCCACGTTTGTAGGATAGCGTACAGGAAGATCTTTGGTCTGTGTGGACTTGGTAGGCTGATGGGCTTATTTCCAAGCTGTATCTCGAACCTAATTTTTCATTGGTATTTTCATTTCTGGGGAAAGACTGCAATCTTGGAAACAAATTGTTTTCCAAAATGAGCAATTTGTATTATTGCCTTGTTGAGGTAAAATCCAATTATGAAATGTAAGTTGGAAAATAGCATGGAACTCAACGCCCATCATGATCCCAATTTGTATTGGTGTAGTGAAGTGAGTGCAATAGGTGGACCTTTACATGATGAGTAATATTGAGGCTTTGAAGAAGGACCCGAGTTTGAGGAAGGGTCCTGACATGAATCAGCCCTCTGTGTCTCCCCCTCTCCCTCTCTGTGTATCCCCCTCACCTTCTCCGTTTCCCTCCGTCTCTGTGCCTCCTCCTCGCCCTCTCCCCCTATCTCCATGTGTCCTCTATGTACATGTGTGTAAGTGGGTGAGGACGAGTTCCTGCATGAGTGACAGTGAGTGTTACAGGGAGTGGGCTGGGCAGCTGGAGATGTAGCTCCCTCCCTGTCCCACTTTCCCGAGTTACTCACAAATTCTCCCGAGTTTTTCCCTTGATTCAAACTCAGAGATGCCAGCCGTAGGTACTCGGGGCTATTTTTTTTACTCGTGGACATTTTTCAACATGCTGAAAAAACGTCTCTACGGACTCGCTACGGACATTCTCCGAGTTTGAATCGAGGGGAAAACTCGGGAGAATTTGTGAGTAACTCGGGAAAGTGGGACAGGGACTTGACCCTTCATTGGCAGCGTTCCTCACTACACTGTCGACCTGCAGCCAGAGCACAGATGTGAGCAGGAGACCATGAGTCACATCCTGTCCCATCCATTGCCCAACTTCCCATATCCTGCCAGCCAGCCCATTTCCGAACAAGGTCTATTTGTTGTCGGTCGTGGTGTGGTGCTTAAATTACAGGTCGAGTCATCCACAAAACAAAGTTCAAATCCGACTTTGATAGCTGTGGATGGTAAATGCAGCCACTCATTGATAATAACAATCGCAAAATTACCTGATCGTTGCAAAAACCCATCTAATTTGAGATTGTCTCACAAGGGAAAAGGAAAACTGCTATAATTTCTCTTTCCGGCCAATATATACGATTCCACCCTCGCTGATTGGGATTGTGAGTGATACTCCCTCTTCTCCGCTCTCCAATCGGGCAAAAGGTATAGAATGAAATCGCACACCTCCAGATGTTATCAGGGAACTTCTTCTTCTTTCGTGTGGCGTGCACAGCGTAAAGTTGTTGGACAACTTGTTCTATTTGATCTTCCGTTTGTACATGTCGAGTTGATTGCATTAGTCGAAACAGGGCGGACCACGTGAAGGTTGCAATCTTCCACCCCAGCAGGGAACTGAACCATCCTAACGCAACTAGAGAGCGATGCTGACCTACCATCCATCTCATTGAAGACCGTCAGACTATCTTTAATTGGACTTTACTGGCTTTATCTTGCACTGAACACTATTCGCATAATTCCCGTTAGCATATATCTGCACTCTGTGGATAACTCGATTGTAATCATGTACTGTCTCCTTGCTGACTGGTTGGTACGCAACAAAAGCTTTTCACTGTACCTCGATAGACATGACAATAAACCAAACCAAGTTACGTGATGTTTTGAGTTCCAAACAGGTCAGGCAACATCTCTGTAGAACATAGATTGGTGCCGTTTCGTGTCACCTATCCACGTTCTCCAGAGATGCTGCCGGACCCGCTGAGTTACTCCAACACTTTGTGTCTTTTTGTTCATTATATTGTTCATCGCTAATGAGAAGGGCGTATTATTTGGCATGTGGACCCAAGGAACTGCAGAAGCTGGAATCTCCAGCAGTTTGATTTTTGCTGTTCCTCAAATATTTTTGTTTTGGAACTCATAGTATTTTCTGTGAATTTCAAAGGACAATTTAACGATGATAGTTGCAGTCACATTTTTCCAACATGCCAAAAGACCTGTAAGGAAAAACATCAAATTATGAAGAAACATGACAGCTCCTCACACAATCATCTCTGTTTATGTGTCTCAAGTGTCTTTTTACTGCTGATATCAGGTCTCATTGTTCAGTTAGGAATTTGTTGCTTTGTATTGTTGAACAGGATGTAAAGACAGCATGCTTGTACAGCATATTTGGTGAATAAAAGGATATTTTTTGGGCTCGTTTTCAAGGAAGCAGACAAAGGAAAACTTTGTTGTGTGTGCATTAGGACTTTTACTTTAGTTTATAGATACAGCGTGGAAAAATGCCCTTCGACCCACCGAGTCCATGCCGATCAGCAATCACCCCGTACACTAGTTCTATCCTACACTATAGGGACAATTTACAGAAGCCAATTAACCGACTAACCTGCATGTCTTTGGAGCCTGCGAGGAAACCGGAGCAGCAGGAGAAAACCCTGCGGTCACAGGGAGAACGTACAAACTCCATACAGACAGCACCCATAGTCAGGATTAAACCCAGGTCTCTGTCACTGTGAGGCAACAACTCTACCATTGCACACACCATGCCGACTGAAAGAAAACCAATTCAAAATCAATGCAAAAATAAATCCTTCAGCTACAACATGGGAGAGGTCGTATCTTAATTGAAAAGATTTGAGAAGACATTTCAAAAGATTCTCTCCAAACTTTTAGTTATTTGGTTATGGAAAATGAAGTCCTACTTGATTGCATATTAATGTCAGATAAATTATTTTGGTGTAAGAAAAACACCTACACCCACCTCATGTAACAGAAAGCACAGCCCGAAGAAACAGGCTAAATATCAGCTTGTTTTAGGCTTTGCTTAGTTGCACAACACAATATTAGTAATGAACTAGCCTTGGCAAGCAAGCACTATCAGTGAGACAATAGTTGGGCCATAACTTGGGAGAGAAAATCCCAGTTGTTGTAAAACTGCCAATCCTCCATATAGTATGGTATAAGAGCAGAATTAGGACTTTTTGCCCATCAAATCTGCTCTGCCATTCAATCATTGCAGTTCTATTTTTCCCTTTCAACCCCATCTATTCTTTGCAAGATTTTGTTCAACTCTATATGATCACCCTTCATCCCCCTATGCTTCAAGGAATAGTCCCAGCCTGCTCAACCTCTCTGGATAGCTCAGACCCACGAGTCCTGGCAACATTCTCATAAATCTTCTCTGCACCCTTTCCAACTTGACATCTTTCCTATAAATTGTTAAAATTGTACAAAGCATTGGTAAGAACAATTCTGGAGTATGGTGTACAATTTTGGTCACCTAATCATAGGACGGATGTCAACAAAATGGAGTACAGAGGAGATTTACTAGAATGTTGCCTGGGTTCCAGCAACTAAGTTACAGAGAAAGGTTGAACAAGTTAGGTCTTTATTCTTTGGAGCACAGAAGGTTAAGGGGGGACTTGATTGAGGTCTTTAAAATGATGAAAGGGATAGACAGAGTTGACATGGATAAGCCTTTCCCATTGAGGGTAGGGAAGATTCAAAAAAGAGGGCATGACATGAGAATTAATGGACAGAAGTTTAGGGGTAACATGAGGGGGAACGTCTTTAATCAGAGAGTGGTGGCTGTGTGGAATGAGCTTCCAGCAGAAGTGGTGGAGGCAGGATCGATTTTAACATTTAAAAGTAAAGTGGATAGGTATGTGGACGGGAAGGGAATGGAGGGGTATAGTCTGAGTGCAGGTAGATGGGACTAGGGGAAAATAAATGGTCGGCACGGACTGGAAGGGCCGAGAGGGCCTGTTTCCGTGCTGTTATGGTTATATGGTTATAACATGGTGCGCTAGAAATGAACTGTACTTTACATGTGGCCTCACTAACATCTTATATAACTGCAACATGACTGCCCAACTAATATACTCAATACTCTGATGAAGGCCAATCTGCCAAAAGTCTCTTTAACCACCCGATCTACATATGATGGCACTTCCAATGAATGTTGTGTTCTACTGTAGGCAGCTTTTTGCAAAGAGTTGAAACAAGTATTAGATGGAAGTGTTACACCATCATGTATTAAAAAATAATCAGGTCAGCTAAAAATAACTGCAAATTTGCAATCAACAAGGGAAAAGGTTGGTCCCTTCTATATATTCCTTTGAATGAGGAACAAGAAAATCGAGATAACAGTGGTGGTCTGATTCCTTCCTGTTACGGTGAAGTTCCAGAGAAACAGCTTTGTGCAAAATATTGATGATCATTTCCTTCTCTGCTCTCAGACCAAAGTACATGAAACACGCCAAAAATCCTCAACTAGAGAGGAAATTAGAAAGTCGGCAAATCAAATCAACTGCATTCCAAACAAACAAATAAATCTCCCTGGAGACAGACAGGATTTTCACTGATTCAATGATACTTTATTGTCACATGTACCCAGATGAAATCGTACAGCAGACCTCACTGAGGCTGTACACAATAGTCACCACGCATCTGGCACCGGCAAAGTTACAAAAGGTTCATTGTTATCAGTGTTATCTGCTCACATCGACCCCCTCTCCGGGTTTCCCTTTGTTCTCGGTGGCCCCCACTGTGTCCTGATTTAGTTCTCTCTGGCCCCTCCGCTGGGTCCCCCCCTTTGTTCTCGATAGCCCCCCGACAGGTAGCTCTCGGCAGCGCAGGGCCTTCTCCTTGCTCTCTCGTGCGGGTCCCCCTACTCTATCGATGGCCCTCCTTGGTGTTAAACCGATGCACTTTTTTAAATGTGTCTCGGCAGCTAACTATCTGATAGTGAGACAAGATCTGATCACACAAGCACATCATTCTTCCCTTGTTGAAACCAAGTTAGATTTGGTTTACATCGACACCTGTAAGATCATATCATGCAGCCCCTTTAAGACCTCATTTTCATGCAAAAAGCTTAATTAACTTTTGATCTTGACTAAAACTGGTAACATTACATTGATAACATTTAAATGAATAAAATACAGCTGAGAAGGTTTACGGTGAGGGGGGACAGATATAATAGGAACCTGACAGGCAATTATTTTACACAAAGGGTGGTGGGTATGTAGAACGAGCTGCTGGAGAAGGCATTTGAGTATAAAGGGCCTGTCCTACCAGCATGCAACTCTAACCTAACGTGGTCGCTTGAGCCATCCGGCGTCGCGGGGCCGGTCCCACTTCGATCGCCGGAGCCGTGCGGAATTGTGCGGAGTTCGTCCCGACATTGCACGGGGCTCCGAAAAACTGACTATGTTCAAAAATTCCGCGCGGCAACGGCTTGTCGGCTCGCAGTCACCTCGACGCATTACGCACCGTCTCGACGTCGTGCCTCCGTGACCCTCTCTGTAGGTGCCTCCGTGACCCTCTGTGTGTGTGGCTCCGTGGCCCTCTGTGTGTGTGCCTCTGTGCCCCTCTCTGTCCTGGCGAACTTACCTTGAAGACTTCGCTCCAAGTTCGCCTCACTTTGCGCCGCGTTGCGCCACCCACCCGACATCCGCGTGGCCCTCGCTGCCGGTTTGGTCGCACTAGCTGCATGCAGGCGCATGCTGGTGGGAACGGACCCTGTACAGGGGATTACCTGACCTCCGCGCGGACCCGCTTCTAGTTTGATCGCGCTCATCACATGGAGTCGGATGCTGGTAGGACAGGCCCTTAACTTTGAATATACATTTGGACAGGTACATGGATAGGACAGGTTTAGAGGGATATGGGTCAAATGCATGCAGGTGGGACTAGTGTAGATGGGGCATGTTGGTCGGTGTGACCAAGTTGTCCCGAAGGGCCTGCTCCCATGCTGCATGAACCTTTGACTCTAAGGACATTTGGCCCATTGATCCAATGTTAGCACTTTGGAAAAAAGAAGGGTTCCGACCTGATACATCTCCCGTCCTTATTCTCCAAAAATACTGCCTGACCCGCTGAGTTACTCCAGCACTTTGTGTCTATTCAAATAGCTCCATTCTTATATGTTAACCTCTTTCAATTGCAGTTGAAAGTGGCTCTTGAAGATACCCCTTCCACCTTTTAATTTACAATTTTATAACCTGCTGTGCTTAAAAAAAAATTCTCGTCGTTGTCAATGTCAAAAGTTGACATTGTGGGCTGAAGGTCCTGTTTTGCAGTGTAGTTTTAAATGGCATGCTCTATTTCCTGTCTGCGTCATTTACGAAACATTTTAGAAACGTTGTCCTCATTAGACTTCATCCAATTTTCCTTCCGCCACAAGAATAATCTGGGCGGGTTTGGACATTGGTCTGCATTGCAGAAATCCACAATGTTTCAGGCATTATGGATACTGCAGGTGCGGCACAGTGGCGCAGCGGCAGAGTTGCTACCTCACAGCGCCAGAGACCCAGGTTTGATCCTGACTACAGGTGCTGTCTGTGCAGAGTTTGTACGTTCTCCCCACCACCGTGTGGGGTTTCTCCATGTGCTCCGATTTCCTCCCACACTCCAAAGACATACAGTTTTGCAGGTTAAAAGACTTCAGTAAAATTGTAAATTGTCCCTAGTGTGTAGGATAGTGCCAGTATACGGGGTGATCGCTGACTGCGTCTAAAGAGCATGTTTCCACGCTGTACCTTTAAACTGAACTAAAGTAAACTAAACCACACTTATATTCGTAAAGATATTCTAGGATTCTTAGAGATCCTTCCATAAGCTAGGGTACTCTCCGATATACCTCTACCCCATTGTGGGCATTGTACTGTGTCTATGGACCAGTTGCGTTACATTGCTGAGAACTACATTATGCACTCTGTATCTTCCCCTTTGCTCTACGTATTATACGAGTTTGGCTTGATTGAATTTATGGATAGGGTTAACTAATTTGACTGGGGCGCATGCAAAACACTGTACCTTGGTACATGTGACGATAATAAACCTAAGCCTAAGATAAATATAAGATGTAAAGAAACTGCAGGTACTAGTTTATACCAAAGATAGACACAAAATGCTGGAGTAACTCAGCGGGTCACACAGCATCTCTGGGGAAAATGGATAGGTGATGTTGCGGGTTGGGACCAAAACAACTCTATGACTCTAAGGACATTCAGCCCATTGATCCAATGTTAGCACTTTGAAAAAAAGAAGGGTCCCGACCTGAAACGTCACCCATCCTTTTTCTCAAAAGATGCTGCCGGACCCGCTGAGTTACTCCAGCATTGTGTGTCTGTCATAGGTATCAACCAGCATCTGCAGTTCCTTTATGTAAAGCTGACTGTTGGCCGAGATGGTCCCTGTTTGCCCAAGCACAAAGTACCCGCCTCCCCATCCCATCATTGCAGTATTACTCAGTGAGTTGGAGCAGGTTGGTTATAAAGTGTAGTTGGTCCCGTATTGTGTGCCTATAAGAGCCGAGCACAATTGAATATAGAACGTGGACCAGGACAGCACAGGAGCAGGCCCTATGGCAATCAATGTTTGTGCTGATTATGATGCCAACACCAATTGATCTAATCTGCCTGTACATGATCCATCTCCCTCTATTCCCTGCACTGCCACAATCCTATCTAAAGGACTCCTGGACACCACTGCAGTATCTGCTTCTTGCATGATCACACTTGCTGACAACTCTGATCAGAAACAGCACATCAGAATGTAATGCCGTACTGAATACAACCAGTTTCAGCACATTGTTATAGAAGGAAACCTGGTCACATCGTTCTGTCAAACTTTCAATTGAAGTTCTCACTTTTTATCCAATAATGTTAACAACAGCATGGAGGTGCTCCCCACTGTAGCGCAAACACCAACAAAATGGCGCGGAGGGGTTTGTTGAATGTTCTATGAAATATGTGGGAAGGTACAGCTCAGTAACAGGCCCTTCATCCCACCAGGTCTGCACCACCCTGTGACCGCGTGGGTTTTCTCCGGGTGCTCTGCTTTCCTCCCACATCCCAAAGATGTGCAGATTTGTAGGTTAATGGCTTCCGTAAATTGCCCCAAAGGGCCAATCATCCTACGGACACACACATCTTCTGGATGTGGGAGGAAAACGAAGGAAACCGACACAGTCACACGGTCTCTGGCGCTGTGAGGTAACGGTTCTCTCTCCCAGCTGCGCCACTATGCTGCCGTGATTCTCCTTTTGCAAATGGAAGCAAGATAGGCCTAAGAATTCAAACTGCGAAGATTTGCGGTAGTTATAGCGCACGGCGCAAGCGACAGCAGAAGAAACACTCTTACTAGAGCAGGTTGTTTTGTTCGTTGAACATGAATTGACTTTCACTCACGTTTCCTGCTTGAACCCTTGTTTCTGTTGTAAAGGATGCACAATAACAATCTGTTCAAAAAGTTTAGGCAAACAAAATGTGCTCATGGATGCAGCTGGACGTGTAAGTATGTGCAATCTGGCAGTGTTTCGGGAGTCTTCAGTGAGCAGGGTGGAAGTGCAATTCCCAACAGGGCAACATTTCCAAAATTTAAACCTGCTGAGTTTTGTAACAATAGTGTTCTGAAATATCTCCCAGGTTTCAATGACAAAGGTTTTTTAACGTTTCCAAGCTGGAAGGAGTGCAGAGGAGATTTGCAACCATGTTGCCAGGGCTCGAGGGCCTGAACTATATGGAGAGGTTGAACAGGCTAGGACTTTATTCCTTGGAGGGTGAGGGGTGATCTTATGGAGGTGTATGAAATCATGAAACAGGTGAATTTATTATGGGGAACAAGGAGATGGCAGATGAGTTGAACAGGTACTTTGGTTCTGTCTGTACTGAGGAAGACATAAACTTCCCCCAGATGTGCTGGGGGACAGACAACCTAGGGTGACGGAGGAACTGAAGGAAATTCACATTAGTCAGGA
Source organism: Raja brachyura (assembly GCA_963514005.1). Next base: position 24,485,894 of record OY740804.1, read on the forward strand.
AATGGTGTTGGGTAGATTGATGGGACTGAAGGCTGATAAATCCCCAGGGCCTGATGGTCTGCATCCCAGGGTACTCAAGGAGGTGGCTCTAGAAATCGCTGACGCGTTGGTGATCATGTTCCAATGTTCTGTAGATTCTGGATCAGTTCCAATGGGTTGTAGGACAGCTAATCTTATCCTACTTTTTAAGAAAAGAGAGAGAGAGAGAGAAAGCAGGGAATTATTGACCAGTTAGCCTGACATCGGTGGTGGGGAAAATGCTGGATTAATAAAAATGTAATTGTGACCCATTTGTATAGCAGTAACAGGATTGGTCCAAGTCAGCATGGATTTATGAAGGGGAAATCATGCTTGACTAATCTTTGGGAATTTTTTGAGGATGTAACAAAAAAAAGGACGACAGGGAGCCAGTGGATGTAGTGTACCTGGACTTTCAGAAAGCCTTTGATAAATTCCCACACAGGAGATTAGTGGGCAAAATTAGGGCACATGGTATTGGGGGTAGGGTATTGACACGGATAGAAAATTGGTTGGCAGACAGGAAACAAAGAGTAGGGATTAACGGGTTCCTTTCAGAATGGTAGGCAGTGATGAGTGGGTGTCGCAAGGCTTGGTGCTGGGACCTCAGCTATTTACAATTATCATTAATGATTTAGATGGAGGAATTAACATTAGTAACATTAGTAAATTTACAGATGACACAAAGCTGGGTGGCAGTGTGATCTGTGAAGAGGATGCTATGAGGATAAAGGGTGACTTAAACAGGTTGGGTGAGTGGGTAGATGCGTGGCAGATGCAGTATAATGTGGATAAATGTGAAGTTATCTACTTTGGTGGCAAGAACAGGAAGGCAGATTATTATTCGAATGGTGTCGGTTTGGGAAAAGGTTAAGTACAATGAGACCTGGGTGTCCTTGTACATCAGTCACTGAAAGTAAGCATGCAGATACAGCAGGCAGTGAAGAAAGCTAATGGCATGTTGGCCTTTATAATAGAGGAGTTGAGTATAGCAGCAAAGAGGTCCTTCTGCAGTTGTACAGGGCCCTGGTGAGACCATACCTGGAGTATTGTGTGCAGTTTTTGGTCTCCGAAGTTGAGGAAGGACATTCTTGCTATTGTGGGAGTGCAACATAGGTTCACAAGGTTGGGATGTCATATGATGAAAGAATGGAGCGACTGGGTTGTATTCACTGGAATTTAGAAGGATGAGAGGGAATCTTATTGAAACATAAAATTCTTAAGATTGGACACGCTAGATGCAGGAAACATGTTCCCGATGTTGGGGGAGTCCAGAACCAGGGACCACAGTTTAAGAATAATGGGCCCGTCACACCTAACGATTTTTTAGGCAACTGCCGGTGATTGTCATAGTCGTAGCAGGTCACCGAAAAACCGGAGACAACCTACGTCATCCTGGCGACAACGTATACGACAGCACCTTCGTCAGGAAAATCCAAGCTACGCTCATTGGTGTCAAACGCACTGTCGCCAAAAAATTTTCAACATGTTGAAAATTTAGCGACGACCAGAAAGATGCTATGACTTTTTGCGTGACTGAGGAGACTACTCCCGGCAACCATCAGCGAACATGTGGTGACAAACCAGTCGCCTGTAGTTGCCTAAAACATCGCCTAAGTGGGACAGGCCCAAATGGGGTAGCACATTTAGAACTGAGATGAGGAAAAACTTTTTCTCATAGAGAGTTGTGAATTTGTGGAATTCTCTGCCTCAGAAAGCAGTGGAGGCCGATTCACTGGATGCATTCAAAAGAGAGTTCGAGGGAGTTCTTAGGGCTCGCGGAATCAAGGGGTATGGGGAGAAGGCAGGAACGGGGCTACTGATTGTGGATGACCAGGCATGATCACATTAAATGGCTGTTTTTTTTACCCTTGCTAAGTGAGATCAGGAACTAGAGGACATAGGGTGACACAGTGGCGCAACAGTAAAGTTGCTGCATTACAACACCAGAGACCCGGATTAGATCCTGACTACAGGTGCTGTCTGCACGGAGTTTGTACATTTCCCTGTGACCATGTGGGTTTTCTCCGGGTGCTCCGGTTTCCTCTCACGTTCCAAAGACATGCAGGTTTGTAGATTAATTAGCTTCAGTAAAATAATAAATTGTCCCCAGTGTGTCGGATAGTGCTAGTGTGCCGGGTGATCGCTGGTGGGCTCGAGGACCTGTTTCCGCGCTGTATCCACTAAATGCTAAAAGCAAAGTCTAAATCCTAAAGCATTGGTTCAAGGTGAGAGAGGAAAGATTGAATCGGAACGGCAGGGGCAACCTTCTCACACAGACGGTGGTGGGTATATGGAACGAGCTGCCAGAGGAGGTAGATGAGGCAGGTACGATAACAGCATTTAAAAGACACTTGGACAGGTACATGAACAGGAAACATGGAGAGGGATATGGGCCAAACGCAGGCAATCGTGTAGATGGGGTGTGTTGGTCGGCGTGAACTTATTCGGCCGTGTAGCCTATTTCTGCGCTGTATGATTTATGACGATGATTCCAACACTTATTATTTTAGATGCATTAATCATCTGTTTTTTGTTTTGTATTGCAGATTGCCTTTTCAAAGTATGTCCCATGAACCGTTATTCAGCTCAAAAACAATACTGGAAAGCAAAGCAAGCCAAGCAGGACAAAGAAAACTTTGCGGACATTGCATTGCTGCAGAAGCTTCAGGTGACATACCCATACCTTGTATTGCTGGCATGGGAAAATGTTTTACGAGCACCTTATTCACAACAGATTTGATTTGTTTTGCGTGGTTGTGTAGATTTTCTTTTGTTTAGTGTAGAGATACCGGGCGGAAACAGGCCCTTCAGCCTGCGTTCCATTGTTGGCTGTGGGAAAGGTGATAACCAGTCAAAAGTCCTCATATTTCACGGGCAGCTTCCAACCCTCCAGTATGAATATTGATTTCTGTAACTTCATGTACCCCTTGCATCCCCTCTCTCTCCATCCCTCCCCCACCCTAGTTTGTTCTACTAGTTTTACTGTCTTCCTGTAGAATTCCACTGTCTGCATTAACTCATTTTCACCTATCGCACAGCCAACAATGGACCATTCTGGGCAATGGACATTTCCTTGATTATTGTTGCTCTCTGTATATCTTCCATTCATTTGTCCTAAGTACCGTCTATATCTCTCGTTCCCCTCTCCCCCTCCCCTGACTCTCAGTGAAGAAGGGTCTTGACCTGAAAGGTCACCTATTCCTCTTCTGCAGAGACGATGCCTGACCCGCTGAGTCGCTCAAGCTTTTTGTGTCCACTCTAAATGCAGCCCAGCCAAAGTCTTATATATCTGTTTCATGAAATATGTAGCACCTATCATCAGTAATCTTGGAGAAATGCTGTCCCCAGTATGCAGAAAATATAGTTATCCAACGCTCCAAGGTGAAACATTGTTTGCAGTGGTCCTCAAAAGGTATCATGTAATGTAGTGTTGTTGTTGGAATATAGAATTTTAGGGGAGGCTTAAAGACAATGTTTATTACACTTAAAGTCATTATAAACGTCTGGCTGTGGTATTGATTGCACATAAAAAGGAATTCTAAAACCTCCTCAGCTCACACTGTTTTTGTTTTGCAGCATGCTGCAGTGCTGGAGCAGAAACAGAATGAAACGGAAAACAAGAAAGTACACGGAGAGGTGATAAAATATGGCACTGTGGTGCAGGTATGACCTAACATAACAATTACTTCCATTAAAGGGGCGGTTAAGTTGCAAGCCTTACAGGTTTGATCCTGACTGTGGGTGCTCTCTGTATGGAGTTTGTAGATTCTCCCTGTGACCTGCTTGTGTTTTCTCCCACACTCCAAAGATGTACAGGTTTGTAGGTTAATTGGCTCCAGTAAAAAATTGTAAATTGCCCTTCATGCGTGTAGGACAGTGTTAGCGTGCTGGGATTGCTGGTCGGAGCGGACTTGGTGGGCTGAAGGGCCTGTTTCCGCGCTGTATGTCTAAACTAAACCTAACGTGGCATCTTTGACATAACAAAACATGGCTGAAAGAAAATCAATGACTGCTGAATTTAAAACGTAGATACAAGCAGGCAGATTGAACAAGAAAGCAGATTATTATCTGAATGGTGTAAGATTAGGAAAGGGGGATGTGCAACGAAACCTGGGTGTCCTTATACACCAATCACTGAATATAAGCACGCAGGTACAGCAGGCGGTGAAGAATGCTGATGGCACGTTGGCCTTCATAGCGAGAGGATTTGAGTAGAGGAGCAAGGAGATCCTACTGCAGTTGTACAGGGTCCTGGAGTGACCACATCTGGAGTATTGTGTGCAGTTTTGGTCTCTTAATTTGAGGAAGGATGTTCTTGCTATTCAGGGAGTGCAGCATAGGTTCACCAGTTTAATTTCCGGGATGGCAGGTCTGACATATGTTGAAAGAATGGATCGACTGGACTTATATTCACCGGAATTTAGAAGGATGAGAGGATATCTTATAGGAACATGTAAATTTTATTAATGGATTGGACAGGCTAGATGCAGGAAAAATATTCCCGATGTCGGGGGTGTCCAGAACCAGGGGTCGCAATTTGAGAATAAGGGGGGGGGGGCATTTAGGACTGAGATGAGGAAACACGTTTTCACCCAGAGAGTTGTGAATCTGTCGACCTCTCTGCCACAGAAGGCAGTGGAGGCCAATTCACTGGATGTTTTTAAGAAATAATTAGATATAGCTTTTAGGGCTAACTGAATCAGGGAATATGAACATACGAACATACATTTTGAGTAAAATATGTCCAGTCAGAAAATTGACAGTGAAGGATTTGAGAGACATGGCATTGTGGTGCAGCGCCAGAGTTGCTGCCTTACAGCGCCAGAGACCCGGGTTCGATCCTGACTACGGGTGCTGTCTATACGGAGTTTGTACGCACTCCCTGTGACTGCGTGGGCTTTCTCCGCAGTGGTCCTCAGGAGAATTGGAGGAAGACGAAAGATTAGGGAAGGGTCGGCCGTTAGACTGATGTGGCAGACCACACAACAGAGAAAGTGGCTGAATGAATGGTGTCTTTTGACTCAAAAGAACCTGCATGTCAAAGGGAAGGAAGCAATGGCTAGGGTTTTTCAGAGGGGCTTGTTTGTTGAAAAATAAACTTAGGGATTATTTTTGTCCTTTGGGACAATCCTGGACACTTCAGCAAAGAGGAGCGTCTTCCAACACATGCTCATATGGTTCAGTTTTTAAAAGAAAGTTGCAGAGCACTGGTATTTCTGCCACGAGTCAGAGGAACAGACGTCAATTCCCAGGACCTAAAGGAAGATTAATTAAAATTGACCCATTCTTCAGCGCGCCCACACACCTCCCTCATAAACGTATTTTATAAATGTCAGGCAGTGAATGTTTATTTAAGTCAGGAGGGAATTAAGGGTTTGATTACAATGTAGTGTAGACGGGCTGGGCCGACCATCTAATTACAGTCCGGGGTTTATGAGAATGACTCTCAATTGGAAATGCAGGAATAGATCATGATTTTATAATCTGTGATAAATCAGCCATTACTTATACTTATCTATAAATTACACAGGGCTTTAGGTATTAAAAGTGTGGAATGTTTGCTTACTGCTGTTCCCTCAGTGAACTTCAACATGCTTTGAATTGAAGGTTTATTCACTGTTAATAGTGAAATTCTTGTGATGATGATGATGATGATGATTCTTTATTCTCACCTGTACCTAGCTTGGTGCAGTGAAGCTCTTTGTTTTTGCATACAATGTACACCAAAGAGACGCCACAACGTCTGACAAAGTTACAAAAATAACTCATCCCTTCTTCGTCCCCCCCCAATGCTCGGTCATAGAAACATAGAAATGTGGACAACAGGTGCAGGAGTAGGCCATTCGGCCCTTCGAGCCTGCACCGCCATTCAATATGATCATGGCTGAAGATATGCAGACACTGGTTTACACCAAAGATAGACACAAAGTACTGAAGTAACTCAGCAGGTCAGGCAGCATCTCTAGAGAAAAAAGATGGGTTACATTTTGGGTCAGGACCTTCAGACTGAAAGTAAGGGGGAGGGAGAGGGAGATCAAGATCTGATGGTGAGAAAAGAGCAGGACCAGCCACAAATGACCTCGGGCAGTGAGGTGCAGCTGCCAAGAAATTGTGTCCCCCCGCCCCCATGTTTTTATAGCGATTTCCGTGCCTGGGTGCCTGGTAGGCCCATTGTTGGCTCGGGGAGGTGTGATCTCACGAGGGTTACAAGGTGGTGAACTGTGGACCTGGTTAAATGACCAAGGTGGAGGGAGGGAGGCAAGGAGGAAAGGTAATGCAAGATGAAGAAGTTGCTTCAAATTAGAAAATTCAATGTTCATCCCGCTGGGTTGTAAGCTGCCCAAGTGAAATATAAGATGCTGTTCCGCCAATTTGCTTGTGGCCTCACTCTGAAAATGGAGGAGGCCCAGGAACAGAAAGGTCAGTGTGGAAGTGGGAAGGGGAATTAAAGTGTTTGGCAACATGGCGATCTGTGGTTAACCCCTTGGCAGGTACTAAATATTTGAAAGAACATTAGAATAACTCAGATTTCTGAGGAATGTGCTTGGGGAAGTAAATAGTTGTAGATTTCAAATGAAAATGCCGATAATAACCTTGAACATTAGTGCAGTCATGTCTTTAAAGTGCTGTATGTAAATGAAAGTTGCATTGAGCCGATGTGAAGCCTCTGCAGACAGTTTCGATTCATTGGCGCTGCAGGAAAGCATTTGCATTGGCAAAATGTCAGATTTAAACCACAGTGTTCTATTTATAATCACAGTTTAGTAGTTTAGCAAATGAAGTTACGTGCTACTTTTGCAGATGACTTGTATCGAAACGACCGATCGGAAGTGACCACATTAGCATGGAGCAATGCGCTTCTGTACAGTTTACTGCTCGTTTACTTGGCTGTAAACAGGACTGCTGCCTTTCGAGGTTCCATCAAAAGGGGAATAAACGTAGGCTGTGTGCATCCATTGACTCCATCTACATCGCGCTGTCTCGGCAAGGCCGCCAGCATCATCAAGGACCAGTCTTACCCCGGTCACTCCCTCTTCTCCACTCTCCCATCAAGCAAGAGATATAGAAGTGTGAAATCGCATACCACCAGATTCAGGGACCGTTTCTTCCCAGAATCAGGCAACTGAACCATCCTATCACCAACTACAGAGTGGTCCTGACTTATCATCTACTTCATTGGAGAACCTCGAATTATCTTTAATCGGACTGTACTGGACTTTATCTTGCACTAAACATTACTCCCTTTATCCTGCAATTGTATACTGTGGCCAGCTTGATTGTAATCATGTATGATTACATTGACTTGATAGCATGCAACAAGATAGCTCATCACTGTACCTCGGTACACGTGACAATAACAAACTGAAATAAATTGCAGTAAACACCAACAGCATTTAGAGTTGTTATTGGGTGAAATGTGATTTCCATTTCTGGGTGAAACAGTATCAGAGACCCAGGTTTGATCTTAACCTCAGTTTATATCTATATTGGCTGTGCACGTTCACCCCTTGACTATGTGTGTTTCCTCCAGGTGCTCTGGTTTCCTCCCACATCCGCAAAAACATGTGTGGTTTTTGGTTAATTGCCCCGACTTTGTAGGGAGTGGATGCGAAAATGAGATAGAACGAGTGTGAATGAGTGATCAATGGTCAGCATATTCTCGGTGGGCCTTCAGTACTTAAGAAGTGGAAGCGTTTAATCTATTAAGCTTGGACTAACCACGTAAATGGCCATATGGCCACTTAGCACGTCGACATAAAGTGTTGGATTAAATCAGCGGGACAGGCAGCATCTCCGGAGAACCTGGATAGGTGATTCTGAACGATAAAATCACCTATCCAGTTCCTTCAGAGATGCTGCCTGACCCGCTGAGTGAACCCAGCACTTTGCATCTTTTCTTTGGTAAACCAGCATCTGCAGTTCCTTGTTCCTACAATGGAACAGCTTAGTTCTGTTAAGTTTAGAGTTACAGCACGGAAACAACCCTTTGGCTCACCGAGTCCTTGCTGATCATCGATCACCCGTTCACACTATTGCTATCCCATTTTTGCATCCACTCCCTACAAAGTGGATGCAATTTGCAGAGGGCAATTAACCGCATAATTTTGGGATGTGGGAGGAAACCAGAGGCCCCAGAGCGCCCGGAGGAAACGCAGGCTGTCACAGGATAGAATGTGCTGTGGAACTCCACCTAGATAGCAACTGAGGTCAGGATCGAACCTCTGACTCTGTGAGGTAGCAGCTCCACCAGCTGCGCCACTGTGCCGCCCTCTACACACGCCCGAATGTAACAAAGTGGAGAGGATGTTTCCACTAACGGGAGAGTCTAGGACCAGTCAGAGCCTCAGAATTAAAGGATGTTCTTTTAGGAAGGAGATGATGAGAAATTTATTTAGTCAGAGGATCGTGCATCTGTGGAATTCTTTGCCATGGAAGACTGTGGAGGCCGTCAGTGGATAGTTTTAAGGCAAAGATAGATGGATTCTTGATTAGTACAGATGTCAGTGGTTAAGGGGAGAAGGCAGGAGAATGGGGTTGGGAGGATGAGATAGATCAGCCAAGATTGAATGGCAGAGTATACTTGATGGCCTAAATCTAGTTATTTTTTATGATTCAGCAGAAAACCCAAGAGCTAGAGGACTGTGGGGTAGGTGCAGAGAGAACAAACTGGGGGCCACTGGTGCTGGTGCTGTGCAACTTGAGAACTGATCAAACTGCTTCTGCCTTCAGCGACTTATTTATATGGTTGATGCAGCGAGTGGCAAACAGGCACAAACAAGCAGCAGGAAGAATGAACATCTTGGCCAAGGAGGGATGTTTCCATCTTAAAGTTGGCTGTTCAGCTTGATTGAATCATCATCATTTGACTCTCATACCAAATACTACTAAACGCACAAACCTTATTGTTTCTATCTTTGGCAACATAGACAAATGTTCACATCAGTGTCACTTGCATGTCTAATTGGCGGAAGATAACTTTAAGGGCCTGTCCCACTTACACGACCTTTTCAACATTGAAAATTCAGCGGCGACCAGTAAGACGCTACGACTCTTTGGAGGCCACTCACGACCATAGGAGACCTCTAACGGCAATACAGGCTGTATGGTCATGAGAGGTCTCCTATGGTCGTGAGAGGTCACCCGCGACATGTCACCAGGGGTCGCCTGTATGGACGTGAGAGGTCTCCAGAGAGTCGTAGCGTCTTTCTGGTCGCCACTGAATTTTCAACGTTGAAAATTTCAGCGACCCTATCACGGGTGCCGGCAGTCGCCGAGAAGGTTGCGTACTTGGGCAGGCCCTTTACTCTCCACAATGTAAAACTTTGAATCTTGCTTCAAGACAAAGTGGCACAGGGCCAGCACTGTGGCACAGCTGGTAGAGCCGTTGCCTCACAGCTCCAGAGATCTGGGCTCGATCCTGCCCCCAGGTGCTGTCCCTGCGGACTTTGCACGTTTCCCAGTGACTACATGGGTTTCCTCTGGCTGCTCCGGTTTCATCCCATGTCCCAAAGACGTGTGGGTTTGCAGGTTAATTGGCGTTGTGAAATTGCCTCTCAATTGTAGGGAGTAGAAGAGAGAGTGGAATAACATAGAACTAGTGAGAACGGGTGATCGGTGGTCAGTGTGGACTCAGTGGGTCGAAGGGCCAGTTTTCACTGTATCTCTAAAACCAATAAGACATTGTGAATATAAAGAAAAGACGATCTTCCATTACTAATCCCTGTACAGAACAGTCAGCATGCACTGTTGTCCATTGACTCCATCTACACTTCACGCTGCCTCGGCAAGGCCATCAGCATAATCAAGGACCAGTCACACCCCAGTCACTCCCTCTCCTCCCCTCTCCCATCAGGCAAGAGGTACAGAAGTGTGAAAGTGCATACCTCCAGAATCAGGGACGGTTTCTTCCCAGCTGTTATCAGGCAACTAAACCATCCTCTCACCAGCTAAACAGCAGTCCTGACCTCCCATCTACCTCACTGGAGACCTTCTTTAAACAGACTATATTGGACTTTTACTTGCACTACATGTTTTAAACCTTTACCACTGTGGACAGCTCGATTGTAATCATCTATTGCCTTTCCGTTGACTGATTAGCATGCCACAAAAGCTTTTCACTGTACCTTGATACACGTGACAATAAACTAAAAACTAAACTATAATCTCTGAACATATTGAATCGACCAAGTAAACAGGGCCTTACAGTCCAATTAAAGTTTTAAAATACTGTCCAGCCCGATATGGTAATTTTAACCCGATGAAAAAAATAACGAGGAACAAACTTTTTTGCTGATGTATTGCGGATATAGTTATTTAAAGTACTATTCACCCACAGCTCGTTATACTGAAGGTTGGAACATTTCCATGATCTTGAAGGTTGCAATTTCTTCCTGGATTAGATTTATTTGTAGCCGTCATTGCCCATCTGACATGGGGATGATTCTACTAGTATCACAGAGTGGAGTTGCCTGTCCATGTTCTCCAGGGATGTTGCCTGCCCCACTGAGTTACGCCAGCATTTTGTGCTTTCCATGGGTTTATCTGCAGCAGAATATATATTGTAGTTGTGATTTACGTCTACTGTGTTGTGGAGGGGGTGGGGGGGGAAGCTGGAAGAAGGGAGGGGCAGGACAGAGCATGGGGGGGTTCCCTGGTAGACAGATTTTTGGGCAAAGTCCATTGATGAAAAGACGGGTGTGAGCCCAAAAGGATAAAGAGTTGCCTATTGTGAAACGCAAGGATAGAAAAGTTGTGCATTTGGAAATCATTCGAGCCGTTGGGAGGGGTGGAGGTGGATGGGGTGGAGGGTGAGGGGGAGAGGGGTAAAATCGTCTTGGTGCAAGGTCAGCCAAGGTTCAGAGGATGGGAGTGGGGGGAGGGGGAGGAAGTAGGGGAGGGGTGAGAAAGGGGAAGGAGAAAGGGGACTGTTTTGTCGGTGAGGTATCTAATACTGGAGAATTCAATGTTCATACCTATGTTATTTGATCATTTCTGAAATAAATATCAATCTTAAGACTGAAGAGTCTGAAGAAGTTTCCCATCCCCAAACTTTGCCTGCTCATTCCCTCCACAGATGCTGCCTGACCCACTGAGTTCTTCCTGCACTTTGTGTTTTGCTCATCAATCTTAAAGCTGCATTTCTGTTTATGAGAAGATAGTGCGGGTAAATTGGAAATACTTTTGTTGGTGGATTTGTTTGCACTCTTACCCTAAAAGAGCTGGCATTCCCTTTGTTTTACTCTCAGCACGTTTCTGTCCTGAGGTCCAATATGATGCAGTCTGAATATTAAGAGTCAAGCGTGTTTTATTGTCATATGACCTGAAACTGAACAATGAAATGCTCATGAATCCATCGGGCAACACAGCAGCCAGTGGTAGAGCTGCTGCCTCACTGCGCCAGAGACTCGGGTTTGATCCTGACCTTAGGTAGAGGAAAATGCTGGAGAAACTCAGCAGGTGCGGCAGCATCTATGGAGCGAAGGAAATAGGCAACGTTTTGGGTCGAGACCCTTCTTCAGACCCTTCTTCCTCTGGGTGCTCTGGTTTCCTCCCACATCCCAAAGACATGCAGGTTTGTTGGATAATTGGCCTCTGCAAATTGCCCCCCGGTGTGTAGAATATAGAACTAGTGTAAGGGTGATCGATGGTTGGCGTGAACTCGGTGGGCTGAAGGCCCTGTTTGAAGAAGGATCTCGACCTGAAACATCACCCATTCCTTCTCTCCAGTGATGCTGCCTGTCTCGCTGAGTTACTCCAGCTTTTTCTGTCTATCTTCAACCATGTTTCCACGCTGTGTCTCTAAAACTAAAAAAACTAAAACTCAACCCTTGACTGGCATTAATTAATAAATGCCTTCTTAACTTCTAATATATAACATAGATCTTTATGCAGAAGTGAGAGCAGTTGTGTGTCATTTTTCTTATCGTGGTGCATTCATGCCTGGAGAAGCCACACCTGTTTGTCAGGAGCTGAATTCAGCAGAAGTGGGAGGGACAGGAATTTTAAATGTCTGCATGCCAGTCACAGAACGAACTTGAAGTTTGGAACCCTGCCATATTTCAACATGTTTGTAATTGTTTCGAGAAATTTGCCTTCTTTTGCAACAGCAAATTCTCTCGTCCCTCCTTCCCATTGCATTAAAATTGCCTGAGCCACCAGCAATGTACACTTCTCCTGGACCTGACGCCCCAGGGAATTAATATTAACCGAAGTTGTGCCCTACCCCTGATCTGTCCCAAAAGTGAACTTGTTGGACATTATGGATGTCTTGTTTCAGGAGGAATATTAAACTAATTTTGACTGAGTTGAGTGCCCAAGGCTACACTCATAGTCGATTGCATCAAAACTCGCATGATTTACACAGAGGGTGATGAGCACCTGGAACATACTGCCAGGGGCGGTGGCTCAGGCAGTTACTTAAAAGACTTTGCATTAGGCACGTGGATATGCAGGGGATGTAGGGATATGGGTTATGTTTGAAGTTTCGTTTATTGTCACGCGGAAAGCTTTTGTTGCGTGCTGACCAGTCAGTGGAAAGAACATACATGATTACAATCGAAATATCCAGCATGGGCGGGTAGATAAGATGGTCTTGGTGTAATATTCAGCACAGACATTGTGGGCAGAAGGGCCTGTTTCTGTGCTGTACTGAAACAAAGAACTGCAGAAGCTGGTTAAGCTAAACTAAACTAAAACTAAACTAAAATGTCACTAAGTGCTGGAGCAACTCAGTAGTCAGGCAGCATCCCTGGGAAACATGGACCATTGACATTTTGGGTCAAGACCCTCCTTCAGAAGAAAGGTCTCGACCCGAAACGTCATCTATCCATGTTCTCCGGAGATGCTGCCTGACCTGCTGAGTTACTCCAGCACTTTGTCACATATTCTGTACTGTTCTATGTTCTAACTACAATAGATAGGGACCATCCATAATTACACCAATTTAATCATTCTCATTTGTTCTTACTGGTCTCTTGTTAAACTGCATTGAGACATTATTATATCACACATCAGGAATGCAATAGACGTTTGCGAACTGCAAACTGTTAAAAAGTCTTGAATTTGAATTGAACAAGATGGTATTGTCCTGACATGCATAATTTCTGAATTCTTTAAAATTATGAGACGCACGACATTAACAGATCAGTTGCCTACTCATCCACAGTGCACTTCACATCAAACTCGTTGTGGTCTTTTATTTTAAATGAAAAATGAGTGGGCAGTGAATTTAGAAAGATGCCTTTTAAAATTGCAGTGCATGCCTCCTTGTGTGGGGGATACAATCAAGCTGTGTTCTCTGTGAGAGTGCTTTGAAATAATTTGGGAATTATTAAATAGAAACTTGCTCGTGCAATTGTATTGCTAAAATTCCATTTCTCTGCGAACATGCTTGACTGAGGTTCACAGCAAATTTATTCTCAAAAATCAGGCCATTATTGCAAATAAATTGAAAATCTGTGCTCTTCTCCATGAGGTGAATGAGATGGCATTTTGCTGATTTGGTTTAGTTTCAAGATACGGAATGGAAACAGGCCCTTCGGCCCATTCATTCCATGCTGACCATCGATCACCCGTTCACAATAATTCTATGTTGTCCCACTTTCTCATCCACTCCCATCATTCTGCAGGCAATGCACAGATCCCAATTAACCTGCAAACCCGTGGATTGTGGATGAGGGAGGAAGCAGGAGAAAACCACAGTCACATGGAGAACATTCAAACTCCATACAGATAACACCCGAGGTTGGGATCGAACCTGGGTCTCTGGCGCCGTGAGCTGCATACCAGCTGCGCCACCATGCCCCTCAATGAAATGTGATTTTCCATTAACTTTTATTTTGACTCTCAATTTCGCAATGAAGATCCCATTATTATTTACTTTTCAAAACCTGCAAATCGTGCATCCGAACCCAGATTTTCAGTCTACAGCTACGTTCCAAATTAATGTAAAAATGTTATTATGCAGAACCAACAATAATGAAAGTGTGTGGATTTGAAAAATAAAGCAAAGCAAATTCATCAGAAATCCTTGTCCCGGTGCCAATACACAAAGCCCATTATCACCACTCCCAATATTGAGTCTTTCATCTCAGCAAGCTTTGACAGGCAAGATCACAAGCTTCACGTTAACTGATTATTGTTCATGACACTAATCTTTATAGACCACAATTCTCTTGAATCCTTCATAGGCCACAATTCCCCATGTCAGCCTTCAAAGTGTTTTTGCAGCTGTCTGACTCATTGAGCCAACACTTTTCCCCTAATTTTTGTGTTAAATGCATGACCTCTTATTTCTGAAACTGTGGCTCTCTGTTTCAATCCTACAGGTTAACATTCCCCTTGAATCTACCTGACCCCCCCAACACCTCTCGTTCTTCTAAACTCCAATCGGTAAAGGCCCGAATTATTAATGCGCACGAGAAAAGACGGGCTCTTCATGTTGGGAATAATCTACTGAACTATCACTGAATTTCCCCCAGTACCGTAACCCTTATCCCACTCTATGCACAGCCTCCACTTTGTGTACACAAACTGAGGACACAAACAGTTCTGTAGACCGTCTGACTCCAGGTGTGGTCTCAACAAAGCCTTGTGTACACACAAGGAACTGCAGATGCTGGTTTACCAAAAAAGACAAGTTTACCAAGTGCAGGAGTAAATCAGTGTGTCCGGTACGGTATCTCTGGAGAACGTGGATAGGCAACATTTTAAGTCGTGACACTTCGTAAGACTCATAAGGGCCCCGACTTGAGACGTCACCTATCCATTTTCTCCAGAGACGCTGCCTGACCTTAGGAGTAAATCCTTGTACAGTCGTTGTAAGATTTCACGATCTTTCTGCTCCATCACCCTTGGAATGAACTACTCAGAAACGTGGAACAAATGTGCACAAAATTATAATTCCTCTCTTCCTGCCTCACTGTCTAATTTTGCTTCCTCTTTCAGCTGCTGCACATGAAAAGCAACAAATACCTGACGGTGAACAAAAGACTGCCAGCCCTTCTCGAGAAAAATGCTATGAGAGTGACACTGGACGCCACAGGGAACGAAGGCTCTTGGCTTTTCATTCAACCCTTTTGGAAGTTACGGAGCAATGGAGACAATGTAAGGATGCCTGCAATAGGTTAGAAATAGTGACAGGTCTTTGAAGACACCAACCAAAATGTAAATGTAAGGTTTTAGTTCAGTCCATTTGGTGGCAGCGGACACATGAATAAAGGGCCGTTAAGGAAAAACCGGGGCCTTTCCTTCCTCGCCCTCAAGGTTGGCTGCGAGAGCCACCCTCAGGTCACCCTCAGGTCACAAAGGCTGAATGGTGGCGAGTAGAGGAACGATGCTTTGCAGGATGCAGGCATTGGCTGCAGCGGGCCACCTGCAGCTTGGACTTTAAAATTATGCCAAAACCTGGCGATTCGTGTATTTGGTCTCAGTGGGCTGTTTCTACACACTTTGTACTTTATCTGGGATTGTGTCTTAACTTAATGCAACAAAGACATTTACTGTACCTCAGTACATGTGAAAATAACAAACCATTGAACCATTGAGATGCAGCATGGGAACAAGCTCTTCGGCCCACCGAGTCCACACCGACCATTGATCACCCGTTCACACTAGTTCTAGTAAACACCCAGATTAGGGGAATCGAGAACCAGAGGACATAGGTTTAGGGTGAAGGGCGTAATGGGAACATGAGGGGCACGTTTTTTTTACACAAAGTATGGTGGGTGTATGGAATGAGCTGCCTGAGGAGGTAGTTGAGGCAGGTACTATCGCAACTTTTAAGAAACATGATAGGATAGGATAAGTTTAGAGGGATATGGGGCAAATGCAGGTAATTGGACCGGTGTAGATGAGACATGTTGGTTGGTATGGGCAATTTGGGACGAAGGGCCTGTATTCCATGCTGTATGACTCTGACTCAAAATACTGTGTTTGCAGGCCTGTTACGCTGCTCCAAATAAACATTTAAATGTTCCATTGTAGGTAGAGATTAAACATTCTTGATGCTCATGACCCTAAATCCTTCTCCTTCTTGACATTTTAACCAGTGTTTTTCCCCGTCTCACAACATTTATCTCCTTAGCACAGCGTCCACTTTCATCTGATAAAATAATTTTTATCTTAAGAATTTATTTAATATAAGATTTTGGAAAACAATTTTGTTTGATTGCAGGTTGGTAATAATTTTACGGTGAACTGTCTTGAGGTCGAGTGAGTTCTTGAAGACTTAGATCACCAGATAATATAAAACCCAGATAAGAGAGAAAAAATGCAAGGAGTCTTTTACCCAGAGTAGGGGCATCAGGAACCTGAGAGCGTGGGTTTAAGGTGAGAGGGGAAAGATTCAATAGGAAGTTGAGGGCCAGTGTTTTCACACAGATGGTGGTGGGTGAATGGAATGAGTTGCTGGAGGAACTATGTGTAGGAAGGAACTGCAGATGCTGGTTCACACCAAAGATAGACACAAAATGCTGAGGTGACGCAGAAGGTCAGACAGCAAATCTGGATTACAATAATTTGTGACATTTTGGGTTGGAATCCTTCTTCAGACCCAGTCTTAGGTAGAAACCAGCATCTGCAGTTCCTTCCTACACAGGTTTCAAAGTTAAAAGATTGCACTGTGTTGCCACTGCGTTTCATTTTTTAAGGGGGACATTTTATGTATCATGCTTACACCATGTTAACGGTACATTTCAGGTGTTGGTTGGAGACAAGGTGGTGTTGAATCCGGTCAATGCTGGGCAGCCGTTACATGCGAGCAATTACGAGCTGCTTGACAATGCAGGATGCCAGGAGGTAAGAGTTTAATGAGGGGAATCGAACGCAGAAAGATAACGGGTGATCATACAGTGGTGTGTCAAACCAAGAGTGGAATAGAGGGCAGGTGGATCAGGGTTGATCTTATAGCAGTGTGTTAAACCACGAGAGGAATAAATAAAGTTTCCAGGTGTGCCCTCAGATCAGAGGAGTTTACTTACACTGAGCGGTGGTAGTAATTGGGGCGGCACAGTTGCGCAGCGGTAGATTTGCTGCCTTACAGCACCAGAGAACTGGGTTCGATCTTGACCATGGGTGCTGTCTGTGGCATTTGTACATTCCCCCTGTGATGGCAAGGGTTTTCTCCGGGTGCTCCGATCTCCTCCCACACCCCAAAGACATACAGGTTTGTAGGTTAATTGGCTTTGGTAAAAATTGTAAATTGTCCCCAGTGTGTAGGCTTGTGCTAGTTTATGGGGTGTTGCTGGTTGGCGCAGACCCAGTGGGCCGAAAGGCCTGTTTCTGCGCTTTATCTCTAAAGACTAAAGTGATACCGTTGAAGACCAAGTCTTGAGCAAGGTATCTGTTCAGGAGTTGCATTTTACGGTTGCCATGATTTTCGATTTGTCAATTATTGAAGAAAGGTTTTGAAGGGACGAAGAAACAAACGTGGCTAAAAGATCTTCTTCATCACGAGAAATGGAAGATCTCACAGAGACCTGCTAGAAATATACAATATTACAAGACGCATAAAACAGGGGAGGCAGTCAGAACCATGCTTGTAGGGTGTAAATGTCAAAGTCTAGAGCGGACAGCTTTAATGTGTAAGGGGAAGAGTTAAAGGAGATGTGTAGGGCAGGCCTTTTTACACAGAGTGGGGTGGGAGCAGGAGGTTGTGATGGAGGCAGCCATAGATACAAGAGTGGCATTTCAGTGGCTTTTATAAAAGCACAAGGACATGCAGGGAATGTATCACATGTATCACGTGCACGCAGAAGAGATTAGTTTAACCTGGAATCATGTTTAGGCTGTGCTGCACTCTTTCTATGTTCAATGTTAAATACCCACACAGAAATGAATACAAGGATAAATTTAATTCAACTCCTGCAAACAAGCAATTACAATGCAATCAGGAATACATTTAGAAGCATTTTAGGAATGCTAAGAAGCTATTTGTTGTAGGAGAGGGTTAATTGGTTGTCTATTGCATGATTTATGTTTTCTTTTCATATTATTCTATTTTTAATCTTCCAACTCAAGGTAAATTCTGTGAATTGCAACTCAAGCTGGAAGATAAACCTCTTCATGAAGTACAATGACTATATGGAGGATGCTTTGAAAGGGGTATGGATTACCAGTTAAACATATTGCTGAAAGATAATCTTGATAATGTGCAAGCCATTCATGTAGAAATTGTAAGCGCTGAAATTCTGGTTGGACACCAAATCCATCAGCAACCTTTTTAAACCCATGACCATTATAGGGTTATTTTAAAATGTATTTAAAACAGAATATTAAAAAGCTGCCTCACAGCGTCAGAGACCCGGGTTTGATCCTGACTACAGGTGCTGTCTGTACAGAGTTTGGACGTTCTCCCCGTGACCACGTGGGTTTCCTTCGGGTCCCCCAGTTTCCTCCCACATCCCAAAGATGTGCAGGTTTGTAGGTTAATTGGCTTCAGTAAAATTGTAAACGGTCCCTAGTGTGTAGGATAGTGCTGGTGTACGAGGTGATCACTGGTCTCAATGACGGTGGGCCGAAGGGCCTGTTTCCACATTGTATCTCTAAAGACTAAAGTGATACCTATGAAGTGCAAGTAGACCCATTAAGTTTATAGGGTTAAAATAAAATATATTTAAAACAGAAACAAAAAGCTGCCTTGCAATGCCAGAGACCCAGGTTTGATCCTGACCTCAGGTGCTGTCCATGTGGAGTTTGCACATTCTCTCTGTGACTGCGTGGGATTCCTCTGGGTGTTCAGGTTTCTTCCCACATCCAAAAGTCGTGCGGGTTTGTAGGTTAATTGGCCTCTGTAAAATTGCCCCAAGTGTGTAGGAAGTGGATGAAAAAGTGGAAGAGCATAGAACACGAGTGAATGGTTGACCAATGGTCGTTGTGGACTAAAATGAAAACAAGAAAGCAAGAGTTTGAGACAGGTTGGATTTGTCTTGGGAAGTGCTAGCAGAGGTGCAAAGGGCCAAATGGCCTCCATTTGTGCTGGAAGATGATCTGGTTCCACAATTTTCTATATTTCACCACTCTTGCATTTTTCAGAATTTCCGTAGTCATCCAATCCATATTTTGGCAATATAATCGTGCACTAGGCTTGCTAGAGTGAGTCTCGTGGTGATGGAATGACCTCATGACGAGCAAAGCAAAGCAACATAGAAAAATAGAGAAATGAAAAATAAGTCTTTAGTTGGAGACACTGGGCTTGTTTTATAACATTAAAGTTTCTCATATTTAAGAACAGTAAACTCATACAGTCTCTTGTGAAACTTTCATTAGCACATAAATAATCTTAAATTTGCTGCAGTTAAAATGAATGATATTGTTGTCACCTGCCTTGTATTATACACCCTGTCTAATCCAGACAATGAGTTGTATCTCCATTTATATTGTTGCAGAACCAATGTCCAGTAAAGTAATTCTTCTAAACTCAAGCGAGACTTTGTTCCCTTTTTCTCCGACAAAAAACCATCATCGCACCAATCAATCTGGTGAATCATTAGTGAATTCCTTTTGTTGCAACTACTGCCTTCCCTAATTCATTGATTGATCGACTGAAAATACTGCACGGCAACCGGCCCTTTGGCCAATCATGTTGAAGTGGGATATCAATAAGTTGTTCACACTGTTGTTATCAGGCAACTGAACCACCCCATCACCAACTAGAGAGCAGCCCTGACCTACCATCTACCTCATTGGACACCCTCAGACTATCTTTTACTAGACTTTATCTTGCACTAAACGTTATTCCCTTTATCCTGTATGTGCACTGTGGACGGCTTGATTGTAATATAGTCTTTCCATTCAGTGGATAGCACGCAACAAAAAAGCTTTTCACCGTACCTCAGTACACGTGGCAATAACCTAACCTCAAACTCAAACTAAATTCTTGTTCTAAGTTATCGCACTTTCTCATCCATTCCCTACACACTGGGGTTAATTACGCAACTAACAATTAATTAGCGAGCTGTCATGTTCACAACTTTGAAGCTGTGGTCTCACTATTAAAAAGATATTTTAATGAGATAACTCTCCAAAGTTAAGATTCTGGTAATAATGGGAGGATATCAAAAATACAAATTGGAAAGTGGAAATTGTCCTGGGTACCAGGCCATCATGCTTGTGTCCTGTAGTGCACTCTTGTGGCTTCTCAACAGGGCTGACATTGGGAATTTTCACTTGGATCACCAGACACAAGGAACTGTAGATGCTGAATAGGAATAAAACCTAAAAAGAGATGTTGCCTGACCCGCTGAGTTAGTCCAGCACTTTGTCACAATTTTATTGTTGGAAATTCCAAAGCATACTTATTTAATGTAATTTGATCTAATACAAAGGAACTGCAGATGCTGATTTAGACTTTAGAGACACAGCACAGAAACAGGCCCCTTGGCCCACTGAGTCCACGTCGACCAGCGATCACCGCATACACTAGCGCTGCCCTACACACTGGAGACAATTTACAATCTGTACCCGAAGGCAATTAACCCACACACTTGTACGTCTTTTGAGCATGGGAGGAATCCGGAGCACCTGGAGAAAACCCACGCGATCACAGGGAGAACATACCAGCTATGTACTGACGGCATCCATAGTCAGGATTGAACCAGGGTCCCTGGTGCTATAATGCAGCAGCTCTACTGCTGACCCACTGTGTATACCAAAATGCTGGAGTTGGGATAGTCCCAGCCTCAACTACCTCCTCTGGCAGCTTGTTCCATACACCCACCACCCTTTGTGTGGAAAGGTTATTCCTCGGGTTCCTATAAAATCTTTTCCCCTTCACCTTAAACCTATGTCCTCTGGTCCTCGATTCACCAACTCTGGGCAAGAGACCTAGAATTCCTAGAAATGTAATCACAAAATGCTGCCATTTTTCCTCTTTATTTGGTTGAAAATGTATTTATTTTTTCAAATCCAATTAAGCGTTGCTTTTGGTTTAATATGTGTCACTGCAGAAATTCAACCGGATATTTTTGTGTCACTATTGCACCTATTTCTGCAATTCGGTGTACTAGAATAGTCCAGGATGAATGAGCCAGGGTTTCCTCTGTTGATAGAAGGGAATCCTGGAGTACGTTTCCCTTGTTTCTGGGGACAAGGGGTGAAGAGGGCCGAGCAAGGAGGGAGACAACGTTTGCAATTGAAATCTGCCGTTGTAGCAAGGCTGGGATCAAGTCCCAAAGATGGAGTCTCGACCCGAAACGCCACCCATTCCTTCTCTCCAGACATGCTGCCTGTCCCGCTGAGTTACTCCACCATTTTGTATCTATCATCAGGTATAAACCAGCATTTGCAGTTCCTTCTTACATATAAAGTTTACAAAACTTTTTTTACTGTTCACCTGCTTTCAGGATGCTGTACTTGCTTTGCCCTTGTAGGATACTGAAATAGAAATAATATCTCCCTGGGCCTTTAGCATTCCTTTTAGGAGCTCGACGTTAGACCCCTATTTGGCCTGTAAAACTAGTTGGGCTTTGCAAGCTTTGACTTGTTTAATCATGCATGAAAGATCAAGACCCAGACCTGCAACCTTCCTTCGATGCTGAAATAACCTGAATGCATTTTGTTGTCTCTGTACTGTACACTGACAATGACAATTAAAATTGAATCTGAACCTCTGCAGCCTTGGCCTTGTGAAATATATCCAATTATTTCATTGGTGGCCTGACACATGCATAACTCGGGCACAATAAAAAGGAGACATAAAGAACCGCAGATGCTGGTTTACAAAAAAAGACACAAAGTGCTGGGATAACACAGCAGGTCAGGCAGCATCTCTGGGGAACAAGGATAGGTGACATTTCGGGTCGGGACCATGACTGTATGGAATCAAATACCAAATGCGTGAGGATCTCAACATCTGTGGAGGAGGGAATGGATAGATGCCGGCTTTGACCGGGACCCTTCTTCAATCTTCTTCTTTTCCAGATTTCTCCCAATTCCCTCCCCCTCACCCCACCCCCCTTCCATTCCAATCGGTCTGAAGAAGGGTCCCGACCCGAAACGTCGCCCACCCATTCCCTCCACACAGGCTTCCTGACTCACTGCGGGGCTCCCTTGAGATACCCGGAGAAAACCCGCGCGGACACAGAGAGAACGTGCAAATTCCAAGTGTTCACATTAGTTCTATGTTCTCCCACTTTTACATCCACTCCCTACGCACACGAAGCAACTTACAGAATGTAACTGATGTGATTTTTTGCATCAACTCCATTCTTCTACTTGTCACACTTTTAGTTTAGTTTAGACATACCCACTGGGATCGTTCACAGAGGCCAGTTAACCCACAAACCCGCACGTCTTTGCAAAGTGGGAAGAAACTGGGGCACCTGGGGGAAACCCATATGGTTACAGGGAGAAAGTGCAAACTCCCCAACCAGAGAGCATCTGAGGTCAGTACCGAACCCGCGCTGTGATGCAGCAACGCTATCAGCTGTGCCGGACTATTAGCCTTCCAATTAATGAATTGCAAGGTGAATTCAAGAGTGGAACACCAATTTGTGTTGAGGTGCAGAGTGCAAAGTGGTTCTGCCTCGCCAGATGTTCTGACAGATGTGCTCTTTCCGACAGTATGCCGTCCAGATGATGCTATTCTTTTTGGAAAATCAGGAATAAAGCCCATTGATTAGATTTAAAGTTTACTCCAATGAATACAGAGTTTCCTTGGATGTGACGCCTTTATTCTCATCCACCTCAGGGTGACGTGGTGAGGCTGTTTCATGCCGAACAAGAGAAGTTCCTCACCTGCGACGAATACAAGTCCAAGCTGCACGTCTTCCTGCGAACAACACTGCGCCAATCCGCCACTTCTGCAACAAGCTCCAATGCTCTCTGGGAAGTTGAGGTAATTCTGGCTGCAAAAAATGTTCCTGTTTTTCTTGAGCAATGTCATGTGCCCTGCGTTTTATCTGCTCTTATAATTCATAATAAAGAAACATTCATTTATGATTCCATTTATTTTTTAATAACAGCAAAAAGAACCACTGAGGTTCAATAAAGCTGAAAATGTTCCAGCATTAAATTTAGCAACTTAGCAAAACCAATGTCCTGGGTTTGCTCCGTGAATGAGACTAACTAGCTGTGAATCACATTCAGTCACATAAGGCATTAGTGAGGAGTGAACTAAAGCCTGATGCTGCGAGAATATACTCCAGACGCTCTGATGTTTCCTCAGGGAATGTCTTGAGGAACAGATACATCCTTGGGCCTTGACTCAACCAAAGGAAAATCCATCCTGTGTGTCATGTAAGAACAAACTTACTTATTATGGCCTAAAGAAGGCCGTTCAGCCCTTTGAGTCAGTGTTAGCCCCTCCTCCCACAATAGAGCAGTCCCATCGATGCTTTGCCTTCTCCCCTGCAGACCCATGTTAGGTTGTAAAACATGGACGATAACAGGAATGCCATAAGCTTGGGATAAATAACCTGTTAAAGAAATGTACGACTCCACTTAAAAATAAAAGTGAAACGCTGAGTGTGTTGGCTGATTGCCAGTTACAGAACTAAATTAATTTGAAGTTCATTGGGTTAAAAGTGAGTACCTTGCAGAACTTCTATTGACTCCATCTACACTTTGCGCTGCCTCTGACTCCAGCATAATCAAGGACAAGTCTCACCCTCTTCTTTCTTCTCTCCTCTCCCCTCTCCCATCAGGAAAGAGGCACAGAAGTGTGAAAACGCACACCTCCAGATTCAGGGACAGTTTCTTCCCAGCTATTATCAGGCAACTGATGCATCCTACCTCAATGGAGATCTTATTTAATTGGACTTTACTGTACTTAATCTTGTATTAAATGTTATTCCCTTTATCCTGTATCTGTAAACACCGCTTATGGCTTGAGTGTAGAGCCTTTCTGCTGTCTGGATGGCATGCAACAAAAAAGCTGTTCACTATACCTCGGTACACTTGACAATAAACTAAAATAAACTAATGATTAATTTCAAGCCGCAGATTCTTTGGAAATTATTTTTGAAAATGAGACCAGTGTATCTGCTTTCTACCTGTGGGTGATGGTCAGCTGTCAGAGGGGCACACAAGCAGTCGCCTCTCCGTATTCTTTTCATGCAGTCCATTCATAGTGTGTTTCATCAAGTTTAATATTATTTGGAAATAACTATATGCACATGAGAGAACTCTGAATTAGAGGGTATTGGCTGTGAGGAGAGGTTGCACAAACTTGGATTGTTTTCTCTGGAACGTCAGACCTAAGATATTAAAAAACGAGAGTCATAGCTAAGGTAGACGGTTAGAAAGTTGTTCCCAGGGTGGAATTGTCAAAGACTAGGTGGCACAACTTTAGAGAGAGATGGGCACATTTTAAATGAGATGTGCGAGGCAGAGAGTGGTAGGTGCTTGAAGCACTGAAACACGAGGCTTTTATTGAAGATGTGGAGGGAACAGGGGGTGGGGGGGGAGGGGGGGGAATATGGATCACATGCAGCCAGAGGAGATTAGTTTAAGTTGGCATAGTATTTGGACATGGTGGGCCGAAGGGCCAGTTCCTGTGCTGTACTCCCCTATATTCCACTCTAAGGACATTCCTGTTTGACGTTGCTTGCATTATTCTGCAAAGGGTGGCACTGTGGCGCAGCGGTAGAGTTGCTCAATTACATCACCAGAGACCTGGGTTCGATCCTGACTACGGGTGCTGTCTGTGTGGAGTTTGTACGCTCTCCCTGTGACTGCGTGGCTTTTCTCGGGGTGTTCCCGTCCCTCCCTCACTCCAAAGATGTAGAGGTTTGAAGGTTAATTGGCTTCCGTAGAATTGTAAATTGTCTCTAGTGTGTCGGATACTGCTAGTGTACGGGGTGATCGCGGGTCGGCGCAGACTCGGTGGGCCGAAGGGCCTGGTTCTGCTGTATCTCTAAAGCTGAATCTCTAAAGATGCTGTGCAGTCACTGTTATAATCACCATAGTCTTTGAGCAATAACAGTGCATTCTTCTCCTTGCAGGTTGTCCACCATGATCCTTGTAGGAGCGGTGCTGGTCATTGGAACAGTCTCTTTAGGTTCAAGCATTTAGCGACAGGCCACTACCTGGCTGCTGAGGTATGATTACTCTGCACTTGGTGCAGCCATGGTATAGCGGGTAATTTACTGGATTAGAAACTGAGGCCTATATTGACAATCCAGAAACTGAAGTAAAACTGAAGCCTCACATGAGAAAATCTGCCATCTGTACTTAATGGGGGGCGACATATGATTTCTCGCACACCAATATTATTGCCTGTGGTGTAGTTATGCATAGTCTTTCTGTGCACTCGTTAACACGCAACAAAAGCTTTTACTGTACACGTGACAACAAACTGAACTAAACCAAACTAAATTCTGTGATACAAAGGCAAATATTTATCTCAAAGGAAATGAGAGATGTGCAATCAATGTTATTGTCAGCAGTGTCCAAATCCTTAAAAAATGAATAAATTAATAAAACCCTCAATCCTTCACAATCGTTTCGAGGTTAAAAATATATAGCAGAGGCAAGCTAAGAATTCAAAAGCAGATGCTTGGAAAATCTTCAATTTTAAGCTTCGGGAAGAGTTACTTGTTTGACAAATGTGAATGACGCATCTCCTGTTGAATGCCATTGTCATGAATGGCGATTGACATCTTTGTTATACTGGTTGTTGATTGCAGTGGGACGAGTAATACTTCACAGATAATTATACTGCAGGGCAACTAGAATGATAGAAGTAGTAAGATCTCTGAAGAAGAAACTGGCTGGAGATATACTTAATCAATATGTTTGCGTATAGATGTTGGGAGGTCATGTTGCAGTTATATAAGACATTGGTGAGGCAGCATTTACAGTATTGTGTTCCGTTCCGGGCCCCATGCTATAAGAAAGATATTGTCAAGCTGGAAAGGGCACAGAGAAGATTTACGAGGATGTTGCCAGGACTAGAGGGTCTCAGCTATCGGAGAGATTGTGCTGACTGGGACACTATTCCTTGGAGTGCAGGAGGAGGAGGGATGATCTTATAGAGGTTTACAAAATCATGAGAGGAATAGATCGGGCAGGCACACAGCCTCTTGCCCAGAGTAGGGGAATCAAGGACCAGAGGACATAGGTTAAAGGTGAAGGGGAAACAATTTAATAGGAATCTGAAGGGTAACGTTTTCACACAAAGGGT
Source organism: Raja brachyura (assembly GCA_963514005.1). The sequence goes on from OY740804.1 coordinate 24,512,037, forward strand.
GATGGGTGTATGGAATGAGCTGTCAGAGGAGGTAGTTGAGGCAGGGACTATGCAAAGTTTAAGTAACAATAAGACAAGTACATGGATAGGACAGGTTTGGAGGGATATGGGCCAAATGCAGGCAGGTGGGAATATTGTTGCTGGGTCATGTTGGCCAGTGTGGGCAAGTTGGGCAGCTGGGCTTGTTTCCACACTGTATGACTCTGTGACTCCATCCATGTTAAGAGATGCAAATCTCAAACTACTGGATCTTGATCAGATTGATGGAGGGTGATCCTGGATTGCATGGCTTTTTTTTCAAACTAACATCACTTATCAAATTGACACTTGCACACCTTAATACCAATTAATAATTGTCACTGTGCACAAACAGTAAACATGAGGTACACTGGATTTATAATCAAGGTCTTCTTCTTCTTGCGAATGAAACATAAACCAGAGGGATGTCCTGATATCAAATCCATATATCAAGGTGTTTGAAGATTGTACTAATGTGTTTTTTTTATGTGGACAAAAATAGTGGTGCCAATGTGCATCCTCGATAAACCTTCATGTCTAGTTGTCGGAAAACGAAATATTGACATTAATTGGCTGGGTTTGGCTTCATTGAATTGAAAGATGAAGCATGGAAGCAGGCACTTCAGCCCACCGAGTCGATGCTGACCAACGACCACACATTCACACTAGTTCTATCTTATTCCAATGGCTCAATGGCACTTTATTGTTACCTGTACCCTAGGACAGTGACATTGTTTTGCATACATTACAGTGACAATTTTACTACACATTAGGTACAATCATACACAGTATAAGAGTTTTAGATGGTAGAGCACACTGAGACAGTCTGCAAGGGGCACCATGTTTTAGACGCCATCCTATACCCTTTAACTCCAAAATTGTACAAAAATCTTTTCACAATCACTCTCCACACACTCGGGGCAGTTTACAGATGACAATTAACCTACAAACCCGCAAGTCTTTGGGATATGGGAGGATACCGGAGCACACAGAGGAAACCCACATGGGAAAACATGCAAACACCGCACAGCCAGTAGCTGAGGACAGGATTGAACACGGGTCTCTGGTGCTGCGAGCTGGCAACATTACCAGTTGTGCCACTGCCGTCATAAATGTTAATTCCTGGAGATGCCCGGGGAATCTTTGAAGATTTTCAACCATATATCCTTGTAGACCTGATGCAGTAGGTGCCCGGATTCCTCCCACATCCCAAAGATGTGCGGGGTTTGTAGGTTAAGTGGTCACTGTATATTGTCCAGTGTGTGTAAGGGAGTGGAGGAGAAAGTGGGGATATCCGGTATCGATGGTCAGCGTGGACTCGGTGGGACGAATGGCCTGTTTCCATGCTGTATTTCTCGAACAAAACTAAAATTATATGTTGGTGATAGTGAATTCCAATTATTCTCTGTTCGAACACTATACATATTATCCCTAACAACTTTGAGTATATGGGCATTATTAACTCTAGCGACCTACGTGTAACATGTGCATGCCCCTGCAGTATCACTGTTTGCCTACTGTGTACTGTTGTACAGTCTGTTATATACGCATTGATACTTTTTTCCTTCACGGACAAAAATGATTAGTTTCACAATTTTGATTATCAATTTTATTCAGGAAAACGCAACTTACAAAGGAGATGCCTCTGATTCAAAAGTTGCGGTGAGTTTTATTTTACTACGGAATTAACAGGAAGATTGCTCAGTGAGTTCACCTTGGATCGTGTTTCTGTTCTGAGCATGGGCGGAAATCCTGGGGGGGGACAGGGACACACGTATCCCCAGTCTTTGAGAGGTGGCAGACAATCCCCTCCACGTTTTGTAATCTGGACTTTATGAGACGCTTTCTAAGGCCTTTCAGCGCCCGGCGCAGCTTAAAATCCAACTGCTGCGTTGAGGCGATCGAGGCTCCCGATGTTGAAGCCCCCGCCGGCCGATGAACGACCCCGTGAACGGGCCGATTCAAGCCCAATGATTCGGGCCGGACGAAGCTGCTGTTGCTGGAGTTCGGAGTCGGTCACCAACCTGGTCATCTTCCGATGTTACCGTCCACAGGGCCCACGGCCGAAGCCTCGCGTGTGTGTGTGTGCGTGTGCACGGCCACCAAGAAATTGTCTCCCCCCCATGTTTTGATAGCGATTTCCGTGCCTGCGTCTGAGCTAGGCTAGTGCTGCACCGCCATAGAATGTAGAACAATACATCACAGGCCACAATGTCCGTGCCCAACATGATGCCAGATTAAACTAATCAGCTTTGCCTGCAAGTCAAGAGTCATGGCAATAGTGTTTTATTGCCATATGTCCCAAAGGGAACAATTACGTTTTTACTTGCAGCAGCACAACAGAATATGTAAACATAGTACTCTTTAAACGATATAATAAATGAAAAATAAGAAAAGTTCAGCTTATGTTTATCCGTATATGTATGTGCAGCCAGGATCGAATCCGGGTCTCTGGCGCTGCAAGGCGGCAACTCTACCACCGCGCCACTGTACTGTCCCCGAAAGTTTGTGAACCGATGGTCAGATTGAATCGTGTGTTAAATTATCACTTTGCGAAGGATATATTATTTTCTGCTCGTATGTCGAAGACCATTGATCAAATACGATACAATTGGTCAAATTTGTCTGCTACAGTTTTTTACTGAACATTCAACAGGTTGTAAGCATGGTGAGATTGCGGGGTTCGGGATGTGATGAATGATCTAATCTGGATTTGATCCTCTCTTGTTAGGCGGAACATAAAGTACCGAGTCGGGTCAGCAAGAGAAGAGGGGGGGACAAGATCCGATACAGACTCGTGGCTGTACCGCACGGAAATGATATCTCAAGTCTGTTCGAGCAAGACCCGACAACTCTACAAAAGACGGATTCATTTGTTCCCAGGTACTGTATGAAAGGTGGCGCAAAGCGCTAGAGTAACTCAGCGGGTCAGGCAGCATCTCTGGAGAATGTGGCTAGGTTATGTTTCCGGGTCGGGTCCCTCCTTCAGATGCATCGCCTCCATGCTGAGATGCTGCAATGACCCACTGAGTTGCTCCAGCGCAGTGATGCCACGCCAGAGTTTCTGCTTCACAGCATTGGAGACCCACGATTGAACCTGACCATGGGTGTTGTGTATATGGAGTTTGTACATTCTTCCTGCGACCGCATGGGTTTCCTCCAGGTGCTTTGGTTTCCTCCCGTATTCCAAAGACATTCCAAAGACATGCATGTTTCTAGGTTAATTGGGTTCTGTAAATTGTCCCTACTGTGTAGGATAGAACTAGTGTGTGGTCGGCACGGACTCGGTGGGCCAAAGGACCTGTTTCCATGCTGTATCTCTAAACTAAACTAAATTAAATGCTAAAAGAAACAAAGAACTGTAGATGCTGGTTTAGAACAAAGATTGGCACAAAGTGCTGGAATAACTCAGCGGGTCGGGCAGCATCTCTGGAGAAAACTGATGGGTGATGTTTCAGGTTGGGACCCTACTTCAGACTGAGAGCCAGGGGGTGGGGGAGTGGGTGAAGAGCTGGGGGCAAGAAAAGATCAGGTCTGTGTCTCTTTTTGTAAACCAGCATCTGCGGTTCCCTGTAACTGTGTGAAAGGTAACAGGTTGTACAAACTTCTGAATATTCATTGACGCTGATCCCCTACTCAACCAGCTACATAATTCATTACAATTTAAATTGTTCTTCGTGTCATATACAGAGTCTGATGCGTTAAAATCCATGTTTAATTTATTACTTAAACTGATATGTATAATGTGTAATCTGAGTTAGCGCACTTGCAGTTTATGTGGTTTGGCCTAGAATCAATGATACGGGTACGTGGAATAAAGACTCTCTTAGATAGGTTAATTAAACACTGTTTGGTTTCCCAAAGTTGTGGTATCTGTGAAATGGATTTGCATATAAAAAGGGGAATGCACTGTATCCAAAAGTATATTCCTGAGTCGTAGCCTTGGGATCCTTCTTTGATTCAACACCAAACTGTGGTTGTAGAGACAAAGAACTGCAGATTTTGATTTGATTTGATTTGATTTGATTTTATTATTTGTCATTCGAACCTCAGAGAGGCTCGAACGAAACTCCGTTTCTACATGCCATACATAAATCATAAAAAAAAAATTAAAAAATAAATTAAAAAAATTAAAAAAAATACACAGACAATTCAATTCACACAAACATCCATCACAGTGAATCTCATCCTCACTGTGATGGAAGGCAAAGTCTTCTCTCTCCCCCGCACCATCTCACTCCCGAGGTCGAAGCTGCAGGCGGGCGGTGTTAAGTTCCACGGCCTTTGAGGTAGCGCCGGGCGATGTACGGCCCCGCTCTAGGCCCAAAGGTCACAGTTGGAGCCCCCGGCGGGCGCTGGAATGTCCCGCGGCCATGAAAGCCGCGCCGGGCGATGTACGGCCCCGCTCCAGGTCGCTCCAACCCCGCGACACGAGCTGGAGATGTTGTGTTGCGGGAGCTCCGGAGAGCGGTCTCCCACCCGGACCCGCGAGCTCCCGATAGTCCACCGGTCTGCAGCTGGAGCTAACGCTCCAGAGTCGGGCCGCAGCGGCGAGCCACCACCGCTCCCCACGCTCCGAGGCCAGCCAGCCCCATGACGGTGAGTCCGCAGCTCCGTGAATGGAGCCCCCAGGTCGTCTCGGTCGGTGGCCGCTCCACGGTGCTAGGCCCCAACAACAACGGAGACCGAGATGCTGGTTTATATCAAAGATAGACACAAAGTGCTGGAGTAACCAAATGGTTCAGGCAGGATCACTGGAGAAAAAGGGTCAGGCAACAACTTTGGAGAAAAAGGATGGGTGATGTTTTGGGTTGGGACCCTTCTTCAGATTGAAAGGAGGAGGTGGGGGGGGGGGGGGGGGGGGTATGTAGTCAAAATGTAAAGCCAGAGGGAGGGTTTTGTGTATCTCTGTCTCACATGGAAGGGCTGGTGGGTCCCTGGATGACGGTGAATGTGGGCATGAAGGGACAGTACCTGAGGGAAGGGAGGGAGGGACAGGTGGGGAGGGAGAGCGGACAATTTTGCAGAAAGCATTTAGAGGAGCTAACATTATGCCGATTCTGTACCTGAATCTAAAGCACAACAAGATTCATAACTTTACCAAAATCTGTAACTCAAACACAAGACAGACTTCTCTCAGGTAACGCTCAGTAGTTTCTTTATTGTCACGTATACCAGGTACGGTGAAATACATTTTTTGCATCCAGCTCAGCAAAACTATCCCCATACATCAGCACAATCACCCCAGTTAGTATAGTATGCACAGAACAGCCCACTGAGTCCACATGCAAAGAGGCGCCATTTTGGCATCATTTTATGGTCCCAACTGCAGCTGGACAGGTAGGCCCGTTGCATCCGTTGCCTCCATTTTGGTTGTCCCATGACCCAATTGTCCCTTCCACGCCTGGCCTTCTTTAGGCATTGTAACAGGGCATGGTTAAATGAATCTGAATTGGCTCATTGGAATGTGCTGAACAGCAACGAGGAGGATTAGGGTGGCACATTGTTGCAGCGCTGGAGTTGCTGACTTACAGTTCCAGGCACCTCTGGTTCGATCCTGACTATGGGTGCTGTCTGTACGGAGTTTGTATGTTCTCCCAGTGACTGCATGAGTTTTCTCTGGGCCATCCAGCTTCCTCCCAAAGACATGGGGGTTTGTAGGTTAATTGGCTTCTGTAAATTGTCCCTTGTGTGTAGGATCGAATTAGTGTATGGCTGATCAATGGTCGGCTCAGACTTGGTGGGCCGAAGGGCCGGTTTCCATGCATTATCTGTGATTTTAATTAAATTAAACTAAACGAGATCTAATACAACAGCACAGCGTGGGAAATTAGTGCTTAATGCCAAACAGTTTATCTTTCTTAGACACAAGGAACTGTAGATGCTGGAATCTTGAGTGAGAAACACAGAGTGCTGGAGTAACACACAGGGTCAGGCAGCATCTCTGGAGAACATGGATAGATGATGTTTCGGGTCAGGACCCTTCTTGAAACCCGACCCGAAATGTCACCTGTTCTTGCTTTCTCCAGAAATGCTGCCTGACCTGTTGAGTTACCCCAGCACCTTGTGTTTTTGCTCTGCTTTTCTTTCTTTTTCAGCATGAATTCTTAACATTGCCTCGGTATAAATGTGTTCCTTTTATCTCCTGCTATTTTCTTCAATATTTCAGGAATTCGTTTGTGAGATTGCGGCACCTGTGCACCAACACATGGATCCAAAGCACAAGTATCCCCATTGATGCCGATGAAGACAGACCAATAAGGCTGATGGTATTTATCGTATTCAGGTTTCTCCCTTTAATTTAATCTGTCACGTTACTTTATAATAGCGGGACATTCATATTAAGCGACATTTAAAGTCATCGAGTCTTACAGTGTTGAAACAGGCCCTATGGCCCAACTTGCCCACGCTGACCAACATGTCCCATCTACACTACTCCCACCTGCCTGCGTTCGGACCCATCTCTCCATTTTACTCTTATCACATCCACCTGATAGTGCTGCTGCCTCACAGCGCCAGAGACCCACAATCAATCCTGACCTCGGGTGCTGTCTGTGTGGAGTTTGCATGTTCTCTCTGTGACTGTGTGGGTTTCCTCCAGGTGCTCCGGTTTCCTCCCACATCCCAAACGCCAGACAGTTTGTAGGTTAATTGACCTCTGTAAAATTGCTGCTAATGTGTAGGGAGTGGATGAGAAAGTGGGATAACATAGAACTAGTGTGAATAGAGGGATATGGATTATGTGCAGGCAGATAAAGGTTGATCTTGGCTTCATGTTTGCCACCGAGATTGTGGGCTGAAGGGCCCGTTCTTGTGATGTATTGTTCAATGATCTATGCTTTAATTGAAATATAGAAAATGACAGCACAGGAAAAGCCCACAATATCTGTGCCAAACATAATGCCACGTCAAAGTGGCCTCATCTGCCTACACAAGATATCCATATCGTTCGACACATCCATCCCTAGCAACGTGTTCCAGGCACCCACCAGGCATTCCTTTAAATTCCAGAGTACATTTCCTTTAAATTTAGCCTATTTCACCGTAAAGTTATGCCCTAAAGTCTTTGACATTGATTGTGTGTGATTTACTCTGTTAATAATCTCTTCAGGAGAATTTTACGATGGGATCAAAATTGCATACGAGAAATTTACTGAAGGCCTGTAACTTGTTTACGTTAATGATCCCAGGTTAACATATGATGAGCGTTTGACGACTCTGGGCCTGTACTCACTGGAGTTTAGAAGGATGAGGGGCGACCTTATCGAAACTTACCTGTTGTGAAAGGCCTGGAGAGAGTGGATCTGGAGAGGATGTTTCCATTAATGAGAGAGTCTAGAACCAGAGGCCATAGCCTCAGAATAAAGGGACTCACCTTTAGAAAGGAGATGTGGAGGAAGTTCTTTAGTCAGAGGGTGTTAAATCTGTGGAATTCATTGCCACAGACGGCTATGCAGGCCGTCATTTGGGTATTTTTAAGGTGGAAATTGACAGATTCTTGAATAGTAAGTGTGGCAGGGGTTATGGGGAGAAGGCAGGAGAATGGGGTTGAGAGGGAAAGATAGATCAGCCAGGATTGAAAGGCGGGGTCGTCTTAATGGGCAGAGTGGCCTAATTCTGCTCCTCCAATTTATGAACGACAGTACTGACTGAAGTCCATTGAATACAATTACACTTAGATTTTGTCCATTGCACAAGGTTTTCATGAAAATTCTAAACATGATATCTTTCTTTTTAGCTTGGAACATGCCCCAGCAAAGAAGATAAAGAGGCTTTTGCTATTGTGTCTGTCCCAGTTTCAGAAATTCGAGATTTGGACTTTGCAAACGATGCCAGCAAAATTCTGGGAACAATTGTTGAGAAACTGGAGCAAGGGACCTTAAACCACAACGATCGAAGGTAAAGTCCAAACTATTTTCCAAAGAATTATAATAATGTCTCACTTATTCTACGGTAGAATTGCAGCACAGGTCTTAATGGACAAACAAGAACTTTTTGTTAGAATATGGTCTTCATTCATCGTTTATTTGAAGGGGTAGATTGGTTCGGCATGGGAACCTAACTGAAACGAACTCAAGATGAAAAGTTATACATTATAATCTTCGAACCTATCTCCAATGATGTATTATTAGTAAATCATTCCATTATTTTTTTTAAATCTTGACATTTGTGGGGTTTTTTTTTCTTTCTTTCTTACTTTCTATCTATAAAAAAAATAGAAGCAGAATGAATCCACAATTGATAATATTAATAATGTATGATTGATACATATGAAATGTTTTTACCATAATATGTATTTGCTTCTAATCAAAAAGAATTGCAGCACAGGTGCAGTTTTGCAATGTAGAATTTTCGAGGTCATGTTACAGTTGTACAAGATGGTGGCAAGGCCACATTCAGAGTATTGTGTCCCTTTTTCATCACCCTGTAACAGGAAAGATACATCAAGCTGGAAAGGGTGCAGAGAAGATTTAAGAGGATGTTGTCTGGACTTGAGGGCCTGAGCTAGAAGGAGAGGTTTAGCAGGCTAGGACTTGATTCCTTCATGCAGGAGGATGAAAGGTGATTTTATCGAGGTGTATAAGATCATGAGATGAATAGATCGGGCAAATGCACAGATTCTTTTACCCCGAGTAAGGGAATCAAGAACCAGAGGACACAGGTTTAAGGTGAGGGCGGAAAGATTTAATAGGAACCTGAACGGCAACTTTTTTAACACTGAGGGTGGTGCATGTATGGAATGAGCTGCCGCAGGAGGCAGTTGAGGCAGGTACCATCATATAGTTTAAAAAACATTGGGACAGGTACATGGATAGGATACATTTGGAGGGGGAGTTACGATAGTGATGTTGAGGAGGCTTTTGGATAGGCACATGGATATATTGGGAATAGAGGGACATGGATCACCTGGAGGCAGAGGAGGCTATTTTAACTTGGTATCATGCTTGGCACAGACGTGGCGTGGGCTGCAGAGCTTATCGCTGTGCTGGACTGTTCTGTGTTATGTTCAAGGGAATGAGGCTGCATTTATGCACTCCCACCTGAGAGGCAGCACAACAGCAGATAAATTTGTTCCGTTAATATTTTACTCATTAAAAACTTGAGGATTTGTAGATTAGTTCTTTTATCCACCCCGAAACACTAGGCCAAGGGCGTTGAGATAAAATGAATCTTCAAAATAGATAAATGTATTCACATTTGGCCAGACAAAGCTGAAAGCTTGCCCTGAAGTGGGCATTACATGTTTGCTTATTATTTTGCTTCTAACAGCAAACTGTTGCAGTAAGGATGTTGGGAGGGGGGGAATTTGTATAAATAGAATATAGAAACATGTAGCACAGGAACTGGCCCTTCGGCCCACAATGTTTGTGCTGAACGTGAAGCCGAGACAAATGAATCTCCCTGCCTGCAAGTGATCCATATCTCACCATCCCCTGCATAAACACATCTTGAGCCTCCACTACCACCCCGTAAAAAAAAAACTTGCCCCTCCCATCTTCTTTAAACTTTGCTTTCTTCAGGCTGTTTGTGGTGGGGGGGGAAGCAAGCTGGAAGAGAAGAAGGGCAGGACAAAGCTTGGCAAGTGATGGGTGGATACAAGTGAAGGGGTGAGGGAGGGGCTGGAGTTGATTGGCAGATGGTTGGATAAAGGCCAGGCATGAAAAGACAAGGTGTGAGAGAAAAAAACTGAAGAGTTGCGAATTGTGAAGCTGGAGGAAGGAATATAGGTGGAAGAGGGGGAAGGGAAAAAAAATGCGGAAAAGAAAGGGGAGGGGAAAAGAAAGAGTGGGACATGATGAGAGACCACAAATGGTGGAATCTTGAGTAAAACACAAAGTGCTGGAGTAATTCAATGGGTCAGGCAGCATCTCAGGGGAACATGGACAGGCGACGTTTTGGGTCGGGACCCTTCTTCAGACCTCTGGTTTTCTTGCTTTTCAGCTTTTGTCTTTTTGATGACGAACGATGATTTTGCATTCTAACATGTCCTTTGCAGGTTTGCAATTAAATTATTGGAAGATCTTGTATTCTTTGTTGTGGATGTCCCCAACAATGGCCAGAATGTCGTGGACATCGTTATGACAAAACCCAACAGAGAACGGCAAAAACTGATGCGAGAACAAAACATACTGGAACAGGTACCTAGTGGGTCTGAATTGTAACATTGCCGTGAATAAAGTTGGACAAAATAACGCTTACAATAAGGGTTCCTGTAATGACGGTGGTAACACACAAAGTGAAATCAATACACTCACTTGACTTACTGTTAGTCAGTATTAGACTTTATTTAAGATTAAAGGCGGCAAAGTGGCGCAGCGCTAAAGTTGCTGCTTTACAGCGCCAGAGGCAAGGGTTTGATCCTGACCACAGGTGCTGTCTTTGTGGAGTGTGCACGTTCTTCCTGTTTCCACTTTCCTCCCACATTCCAAAGAGGTGCGTGTTTGGAAGTTAATTGGTTTCTGTAAATTGCCCCAAGTGTGTAGAATAGAACAAGTGTACGTACGGCATGGACTCGGTGGGCCGAAGGGCCTGTTTCCACGCTGTATCTCTACACTGAACTAAACAAAAAAAAATATCGACAGTCCTTCAAGCAAGTTTCCAAAATTGCAGCTGAGAAATTCTCTTACTTTTTCTGCTTTCTTTAATTAATAGAATTGTTGCCACAGATAATTGAGATCCGTCTGTCTGTAAATGTAAAACAGATTCCCCAATGTTTACTGATAAGCATAGTATCCCCACAATCTTTCCATTTCCTACTGAAAACATAACACAAAATCAGATAATCCAGCCCCATAATTCCTTACAAAAAAATAGACCGCTCCTGCCATTGGGAAGAAGGGACAGGAGCCTGAAAATCGTGACCTCCAGGGTTACGAACAGCTTCTTCCCATAACACGGGTGGCACGGTGGCGCAGCAATAGAGTTTCTGCCTTAGAGTACTTGCAGCGCCAGAGATCCGGGTTCAATCCCGACTACGGGTGCTGTCTGTATGAAGTTTGTACGTTGTACCCTGTGACCGCGTGGGTTTTCTCCGAGATCTTCGGTTTTCTCCCACACTTCAAAGGCGTACATGTTTGAAAGTTAATTGGTTCAGTATAATTGTAAATTGTCCCGAGTGTGTGTTGGGTAGTGTTAATGTGCAGGGATCGCTGGTCGGTGCGGACTCGGTGGGCCAAAGGGCCTGTTTCCGCACTGTATCTCTAAACTAAACTAAACTAAATCGAGTTATTGTGCTGTGGTGGGACAATGGTGCAACAGATCCTGGGTTCAATGCTGTCCATTCGGAGTTTGTACATTCTCCCTGTGACCATGTGGGTTTTCTCCGGGTGCTCTAGTTTCCTCCCACACTCCAAAGACGTACAGTTTGTAGGTTAATTGGCTTTGGTTAGTTGTAAAATTGTCCCTTGTATGTGTAAGTTTGTGTACGGGTTGATCGCTGGCCAGCACGGACTCAGTGGGCCAAAGGGCCTGTCTCTGCACTGCATCTCTAATGTATCTCGAAAGTCTAAAATCTATTAAACACTACAAACACCAACTGAACTACGAACCATTTTGTTTCAACCAGGGAATTTTTTTTTTGCACTAATGCTGACTTTTAAAAAAATGTATTGAACTATTTGTTATTACATTATGTGAGTACTGTGTGCACTGACCTGTGATGCTGCTGCAAATAAGAATTTCATTGTTCCATTTTTGACACATATGACAATTAAACACTCTTGACTATATACTATAATTATCGACGATCATTTTCTCTCTGAAGAATCATCTGCAAACTTGATACAAACCAGCCAGGCCTGACCATTTTCCAATTAACCTTTTACACCCATGGCTCTCCATATTAGTATGATTAAGTTGCCACATTTTTTGTTCTGACCTGACCCCCAATTACTAGTGTTGGGAAGGCACAGATGTGCCTTTGGTTAATCCAGAGAGCTCGACTACAAATATGTAACGTGCCAGGAAGAATCAATTCTTAAACCAAATAAACCGTGCAGCACAGTGGCGCAGCTGTAGAGTTGCTGCCTTACAGCGTAAGAGGCGGGCTGTGAGTGCTGTCTGTACGGAGTTTGCACGTTCTCCCCCGTGACTGCGTGGGTTTTCTCCGGGTGCTTCGGTTTCCTCCCTCATTCCGAAGACGTAGCGGTTTGTAGGCTAATTGGACTACTGCTAATTGTAAATCATCCCTAGTGTGTGCAATTTAGTGCTAGTCTACGGGGTGATCGCTAATCAAAGATTCATGCAGCATGGAAAAACGCCAAACTTGCCCACGGCAACCAACATACCCTATCTACCATGGTCCCACCAACCTGCCTTTGGCCCATATCCCTCTAAATCTATCCTATCCACGTATCTGTTCAAATTATGTTTAAATGTTGTGATAGTGCCTGCCTTAAGTACCTCCGCTAGCAGCTCGTTCCATATACCCACCACCCTTTGTGTAAAGAAGTTGCCCCTCAGGTTCCTATTAAATCTTTCTCCCCTCACCTTAAACCCATGCCCCCTGGTTCTTGATTTTCCGACTCTCGATAAAAGACCCTGTGCATTTACCCAATCTATAAGATTACCCCTCATCTACCTGCGCTACAAGGAATAAAATCCTAGCCAGCCCAACCTCTCCCTTTGGCTCAGGAACTCGAGTCCTGGCAAAATCCTCATACATCTTCTTGTGACCTTTCCAGTTTACTCTTCACTTTAAACGTTTGCCGTCTCGTCTTAGGCACCTCTGCCACGGGGAAAGGTTAATCACCTGCTTGTTGCTTGCATTGCACAGATATTTGGAATCCTAAAGGTTCCGTTTGCAGATAAAGGGGAAGGGCCTTTGCTAAAGTTGGAGGAGCTGTCGGATCAGAAGAATGCACCTTATCTGTACATGTTCCGCCTCTGCTACCGAGTGCTGCGGCACTCTCAGGATGACTACAGGAAAAACCAGGTATGGTGTAAGAGTCACAACCCTTGGTTCAGGCCCAATTCCTAACTGTGACCTTGAGTGGGAATTAATTTCTTCAAAGCAAAAGTACGAAGTGAGATGTTCGTCCAGGTTGCTGTGAAGGATTATTGTGTTCATTAGAAGGTGAGGTGGAACCAAAAACCAACGTGAACTGGTTTCTGACGCGACCCAGGACATCATTGGCGCTCAGCTCTACCGCCATCAACATGTGGACTTGTGGTTTGATCAAGGAGCCTTTGGCAAGGCTGCAGAGTAGGTTTATCCGAATAATGCAAGGATTAGTGGTGGCACAGTGGTGCAGCAGTAGAGTTGCTGCCTTACAGTACCAGAGACCCGGGTTCAATCCTGTCTACAGATGCTGTCTGTGCGGAGTTTATACGATCTCTCCGTGTTCGCGTGGGTTTTCTCCAGGTGCTCCAGTTTCCCCCCACATCTCAAAGACGTGCGGCTTTCTAGGTTAATTGGCCTGTAAAATTGTCCCTCGTTTGTCAGGAATGTTTGCGAAAATGGGATAACATGCGATTGGTGTAATCCATGGTAAGTGTGGACCCACTTGGCCAAAAGGACTGTTTTCATGCTGCATCTTTCAAAAGGTGAAAGAATATTTTCATTTGCCTGTAACTAGTTGCCTTTAGGACACAAAGTGCTGGAGTAACTCAGTGGGTCAGGCAGCATTTCTGGAGGACATGGTGGGTGACGTTTTGGGTCTAGACCTCATCTAAAGAATGGTTCCGATCCAAAACATTGCCTATCCATGTTCTCCAGAGATGCTGCTTGACACGCTGAGTTACTCCTGCATTTTGTGTCTTTTTATGTAAACTAGCATCTGCAGTTCCAAATCGATGCTTTTGACTGTTCTGGATTGTCGTTCTGTTAAGGGAGGAAATGAACGGTGGGAAATGTGGAGGTAAGATTTTGGTATGATATTTTCCCAATGTTATTGTTGCAGGAACACATAGCCAAGCAGTTTGGGGTGATGCAGTCCCAGATTGGTTATGACATTTTGGCTGAAGACACGATTACAGCTCTGCTTCACAACAACAGAAAACTATTGGAACAGCACATCACGAAGACAGAGATTGAAACCTTCGTCACACTCGTGAGGAAGAACAGAGAAGCTCGGTAAGACCTTATTTTTCCTGTGTCCATCCATTAAAGCTATAGGGATGGTGCAGCAGGTAAATCCAGTCAAGAAGATGCCCAACCATTAAATTAGACCCAGCCTATTCAACGCAGCCCCTGTGTGACCTCTGAAAAGGACACAAAGTGCAGCAATGTTACAGAATTTTGAGATTTTAAAAATCAAGTCTGCAATTTATCCCATCAGATAAAGCATAAAAATAAGTTTAATTTGACACCTAATTCACTTTCATATCTTCAGTATTAAAAAAGTTATGGCCATTTTCAGACTCGGAAATTAGCATCTTGTTCCCCCCCCATTGCCTTTCCATTGACTTAACTCAAAACCTGTGATCTAGAACAGTCAAAAGCCCATAACTTTCTTAAAAGTTAAGAGAACTCAATGAAATTGTCAGTTATTTTAGATTGAAGCATTCTGAAACAAATATGAAACAATCTTACTTGGATGACCTGAAATTAAAGCATATAATCAGTTAGTTATCTAATTGTAGCTAATTACAAAATTCAATTACTAGATCTAAACATCTATCCATTTCTTAAGAAAAGATAAACTTTTTTTAATTGCCCAAGTGCCCAAATAACATTCACACAATAATCCACAATATAACATGATTTTTACATCTCATTTACATGAATTTATAGGCCAAATGGAAGGAATTTAGTGTTTAATTCCTGTAAATTAATGACCATTTAAATCAACTTGCGAGTGGGTTTTAGTGGAATGCGGTGGATTGGAACGTTACGGTGAAGTCGGTATGAAAAATACTGGCGGTTCATACATTTTTTTTGTCCCCTTTTCGCAACATGAAAATGTGATTAAAGCCTTCCTAACAACCAAGTTTTAATGTAAAAATAAACCGTGCACTTTATTTTCTCCCCTACGTTAGGTCCGTTCTGCTGTCGGTGTTCACGGCTTTAGAAGATGATTTTTAAACTACTCTAGTTAATAAATAACCTAGCGTAGTTTAAAAATAGCTTCATGAATGAAATGTCGGAGCGATTTCTCTTTAGCGACGAAATCGCCCGACATGGATCGATTTGGACTGACTAGGGAAAAATTGCATTTTTAAACCCGCCCCCCTCCGAAAGGCGCCAAAGTCACGCACACGAGGAGCGGCAGAACTGCAGCGCCGCTCAAGGTAGGTATTGTAACATACCTACAAAGTGCTGGAGCAACGCAGTGGGTCAGGCAACATCTCTGGAGGATATGGATAGGTGACGTTTCTGGTTGGGACCTTTCTTCAGTCTGATCATTTACAAACCTTTGTTCATTTTAGTCACACATTCCCTGACAACTTTACAGAAACCTCAATGAACCTCCATGAATTTCAGGACGCATTAGACTTCAGGCTTTGAGTTGTATCGTGAGTAGGCAGATATCTTGGGATTAATTTTGCAATTGCCTTTTAGGGTGGATATAAATTGTCCCTTGACATTGAAATTAATACCATAAAAAATAAGTTTAAATGGGCCTGGTGGGCATTTTATTCCAGTTTATGCAATGTTATGGACGTAGATTGATTGCCACATATAAGATTTACTACACTCCCCCGTAATTAAATGAATTTATATTTTGCTTGGGTAGCTTCAACCCCAGCAGTATGAATACTGACTTCTGTACTTTTAAGTAACTTTTACAAACACTCCCCTCCCCTTCCCCTCCGCCCCCTTCCTCCACCCTAATCATTTAACCAGTTCCATTGTTCACCATATTGTATCCCTCATGAGATCACACCTTCCCTAACCAACAATGGGTCCACTAGGGTCCACCCTGCCAAAGGTCATTAGTTGCCGGCCTAGGTCAGTCCTTGTTTTTTCTTGCCTCCAGTTCTTTAACCCCTACCCCCCTCCCGACCCCCTACTTTCAGTTTGAAGAAGGGTTCCGACAGGAAACGTCACCTGTCCCTTTTCTCCGGAGATGCTGCCTGACCCACTGATTTTCTCCAGCACTTTGTGTCTATTTTTGGTATAAACCAGCATCTGTAGTTCTTTGTTTCTATAATTAAATGAACTTGTTGCTTTATTCGATGGGCTAATAAAGCAACAGTTAAATATTAAATCTTTAACTTGCTGTCCAGCTATTAAACTGGCAGTGTGAATTAACCAACAGATATGCAAACCACCATCATTTCTATTTATTTCTCTGGGTTTCTGTGATGAGAGCCTTATCATCATTTTCAGTTTCTGGAATCCAACATGAACAATCGATATAATGTTCTCCAGGGAAGATAATTTGACATCCGTGACTCATTTGATGGTCCGATCCTGACCTCGGGTGCTGTCTGTGTGACGTTTGCACATTCTCCTGAGTGGATTTACTCCGGGTGCCCTGGATACCTCCCACATCCCAAAGACGTGGGGGTTTTTGGTTTAATTGACCCTCTGTAAATTGCCCCAAGTGTGTAGAGTGGATGAGTAAGTGGGATAATATAGAACTAATGTAAACGAGTGATCGATGTTCGGTGTGAATTCGGAATGTTGAAGATCCTTTTTCCATGCTTTATCTCCAAACTAAACTAAACTCTTAGAAAGTTCTCAAAGTAATCTTATAGTCACCCATATTGGTATAGAAGAGAAGGCACATGGTGGCCAGACCAGGGTAGGTTGTAGATGTATTTTTCTGAGGGAAATTGGTGAATGAGTTGCATTATGTGATATTGGAATAAACTTTATGGTTACATTTGCCTACATTTGCATACTTGTCAGTCCTTTTTAAAATAAAGGCTTTGTGGGTTAAAGTACAAGCGGCGGTACAGTGGCACAGCTGTAGAGTTGCTGCTTCACAGCGCCAGAGACCCGGGTTCGATCCTGACTATGGGTGTTGTCATGCGACGTTTGTACATTCCCCCTGTGACCGTGGGGGTTTTCTCTGGGTGTTCTAGTTTCCTCCCACACCCCAAAGAGATACAGGTTTGTAGGTTAATTGGCTTCAGTAAAATTGTAATTTGTCCCGAGTGTGCAGGACAGTGGTAGTGTCCGGGGTGATCAATGGTCAGCACGGACTCGGTGGGCCGAAGGGCCTATTTCCGCGCTGTATTTCTATTCCCAAGTCTAACGTCTAAGAAGAGCAAGAGAGTTAAGGAGAAAGTGAAATAGATCTTTTTTTAATCAAGCGGCTTTCTCTATTTGTGCTTTTCCAACAGATTTTTAGATTATTTGTCCGATCTATGTGTGTCAAATCATGTGGCCATTCCAGTGACCCAGGAACTTATCTGCAAATGTGTACTGGATCCAAAGAATGAAGACATTCTGATCAAAACTGCGTGAGTTACTGCTTCTTGCCTCACACCTCAAAACAATGGCTTATGGTGAATGTGTGATGTTCATTATTCATCACTTTTATATGGTGATTTTACGTAGGTTGCAGTTGACACGGAACTGTTTTGTGTTGCTCTGAGTTCCATCTTCAAGATAAAGAACGGAGACAGTACTTTGTGTCTTAGTTCTCTTTTACGAGTACAATATTGCACAGGCTTCTCATTCTGCAACTGTTCGCACTATCAGAGATCACATGATGTTTGTACGTCATGCAATTAATTTGCATGTTACAACCCAGGTTCAATTGTAACAATATAACGGACACCAAAGCTGTATGCCGTTATCGTGCATTAAACTTTATTCATGTTATTCCCTTTAACATGTATCTGTGCACTGTGGATGGCTCGACTGCAATCATGTGTTGTCTTTCCGCTGACTGATTAGCGTGCAACAAAAGCTTTTCACTGCACCTCGGTACACGTGACAATAAACTAAACTAAACTCAAACTCGCTTGATGATGTTGTGGGTGGTGGAGAAGGTTGTCTGAATTTGCAACAGGATCTGGATCAACTGGGAAAGTGGGCAAAGGAATGGCAGATACAATTTAACTTGGATAAGGGCCAGGCATTGTATTTTATGAAGTTAAACCAGGTCAGGATTTGCACAGTAAATGTCAAGGCCATAGATTTATTGATTCATTGTGCTGAATACAGGACAGAAACAGACACCTTGACTCAACTTGTCCATGCTGACTGAGTTGGGGGCAGCACAATGGCGCTGCGGTAGAGTTGCTGCCTTACAGCGCCAGAGACACAGGTTCGATCCTGACTACAGGTGCTGTCTGTACAGAGTTTGTCTCCCTGTGACCACATGGGTTTAGGTGCTCCGGTTTCCTCCCACATTCCAAAGATGTGCAGGTTTGTAGGTTAATTGGCTTCTGTGAATTGTAAATTATCCTGAGTGTGTAGGATAGTGCCAGTGTATAGGTTGATAGCTGGTCAATGTGGATTCAGTGGGCCGAAGTGCCTGTTTCCACGCTGTATCTCTGAAGATTACCTGGTGACTGAGTTGGTACGCGAACAGACCAGATAGACACAAAGTGCTGGAGTAAGTGAGGAGGTCGGGCAGCATTTCTAGAGAAAAAGAATAGGTGACGTTTTGGGTTTGGACCCTCCTTACAGGTCAATACATAAAAGGACACAAAATGCTGGAGGGAATCAGCAGGCCAGGCAGCATCTATGGAGGTAAAGGACAGACGATGTTTTGGTTCAGGACCCTTTTTCAGACAGAAGAAGATTGTGTGGGATGTTCATTGATTGACACGGATTCTAGTTTTAAGCTTTTTATCAACAAATGCAACACAAATAGAGTTGGAATTATGTTCTTATGATTCACAAGTTGCACACAACTCATGTTTGGAGCAGAAATCATTATCCCATGGATAATATGCATGAAATCAACACCCCTTCAATTGTTAAGTATTTGTTATGACTGAGTTTTTGTGGCATTTGCAGCAGGATCTTGGCACTGCAGTTACCCTGTCCAACCTTCATTGGCAATGTCCATAGTTATTTGAGACCATGATGTGGAGATATGTTCTTTAATCCATTGCTTTATATTATTTCACGAGTGGTTCTATATGGAACGTCAATTTTGGCTAATGAAAAGAATACTGGCCAATACCAATAGCGTACAAGAGTTTAGAAATGCCGTTCGAAGTAACAAGAAGTGAAGTGTGGGTTTATTTGGAAACCAGCAATAGGAGTGCGCTGCTTTGCTTCTCAAGCACGTTCCACACTTCAGTTTGATTGTGACTGATCAATAAGCCAATTAGGCTTGTTGTTCATGGTTTGGTAACTCATAACAGCATTGGAAAATGTCCCATTACAATGTGCTATTCCACCCCTCAGACTTGTTCCACCCTGGTTTGAGCCCAATTCTACATTAATATAGAAAGGTTTTTCAAAATATCCCAAATAGAACTTCATATTGCTGGTGACATGTCACTCAGTGGACATTACAGCTGGGTCCCACACTTTGATTAAAACATTCTTCAACACAGCAATAAGTTTAGTTTAGAGATACAGCTTGGAAATAGGCCCCTCGGCCCATCGAGTCCATGCCGACCAGTGATCACCCCATACATTAACACCCCGTACACACGAGGAACAATCTACAATTCTTAACAAAGTCAATTGACCTACTTTGGGATGTGGGAGGAAACCGGAGCACCCGGAGAAAACCCACACAGTTACAGGGAGAGCAGACAAACTCTGTACAGACAACACCCGCAGTCAGGATCGAACCTGGGTCTGTGGTGCTGTGAGGCTGCAACTCTACCGCCGTGCCGTCTTTGCCAATAAGTTGAAGCAACACTTAGAAACAGCACAAAAACCCATGCAACAGTACAGCACAGCAACAGCTATCATCGCTCTACTCAAATTTCTGTGCTTCACAGAAAACATTCCAATCCTACCTCTCCTTGTAGCTAATGCTTTCTATTCTAGGAAACATTCTACTGAACCACCACTGCACCCTCTCCACAGCCTCCACATCCTTCCTGTAAAAGGGGTGACCTGAACTGCACACACTACTCCAAAATAAGCTTGGCCAGTGGGCAATAATTTTCTAATATTCACAACTTTTCATGAGCTACAGACTGTATTGTATCTCACCTAAAATGAACCAGTTGTGTCCATGAGGGTAAACTCTTCTATTTCTATGCAAGATGGAACTAGCTTAATTAGGGCATCTTGGTTGGCATGGATTAATTGGGCTGAAGGGCCTGTTTCTGTGCTGCATGACCACATGACCCTAAAACATTAAACAGAGAACTCAATGATCTTCTCAAATGGGCAGAAGATATTTCAAGTCACTGTTTAGCATTGAAACCCTTGCCAAAACTCGTTCCTCAAAGAACACTCATTAATCTGCTGATTTGAAATTTCAATCCTGTTTCTCTTTCCACAGATGCTGCCTGGCCTGCTGAGTGATTCCTATTTTTTTTTTTAACTTTTATTATCCAGCATTTGCAGTATTGTGATTTAGATCTGCCCATTAACTGTTGTGTACCTGGTTCTCTTGCTTCCATTCCGAGAGGAAGGATTCTCACTGACTTGTTTTATTTTTAATAGAATCGTGAAAGAAGCAGAGAAGTTGAACTCTCATTTTCATCTTTATTTTCAGCTTGAGGCCAGTGAAGGAGATGTCACAGTCTCCGGATTACATGAGTTTGGAGTACTTTGAAGATGAAGTTTGGCTGATCTGGACAGACAAGTTGAATGAAATTCAAGAGAAGGGCATCAGGCAACTTGCCCAGGAAGCAAGAGCGGGTAACGTCCATGATCAAAATATCCTGACATATTACAGGTAATTCGCAATGTAAGGGAAGTTAGCAAGTGGCATAAATCAATGCTTTGTGATTATGTTCTGCAACAGTGCTTCTTAATGAGAAGCAGTTGAGTAATTAGTACTGGATGCACAACCCATTTCTTTCTTTCCGCTCCCCCCGACATTTCCTTTTTTAAAATGTTTTTTTAAATTGTTTTTATTTTTGTTAGAAGTACAGTAATGTGGTACCTAAGTACCTGATGCATACAGACACGTTACAATTCTTGTACAACCTCTTATTTTAAATTTAATAATAAAAGAACAGTGATAGAAAGAAGAAAATAGAGAGTGTCGAGATAGATAGACAAGAGAGTAGAAAGGAGTAGCGAGAGAGACAGAAAGAAGAAATAAGCAGCTAAAGAGATTGAAAAAAAAGAGGGGGAAAAATAAAAATAAATTAGGAGAGATATACCTACTTAATATCTTTACCCACCTGTCACCCAGTAGTGAACCATTTAATTTCTAAGGTTATGTTATGTTGCACCATATGCTTGTAAGAAGTCGATAAAAGGAGACCAAATCTTTAAGAATTGGTCTACTTTGCCTAGTAGGAGGAATCTCATTTCTTCAAGATGTAGCGTTTCCGACATATTTGAAATCCACATTTTAAATGTTGGCATGGATGCGTTTTTCCAAAATTTAAATATACGTTTTTTTGCTGTTATTAAACCATAATTAAAGAGAGCTTCTTGGAACATAGTTAGCTTACGTCCCTCGTCCATTGATCGGCAGATAATCAGTTCTGTATTGGGGTTCAATTTTGTGTTAAATAGTTTTGTAAAAGTTCCAAAGATCTCATTCCAAAATTTATGAAGTTTTGTACAGGAGACAAAGCAATGTGCTATAGTGGCATTTTGAGTTAGACATTTGTCACAAATGGGGGAAAGGTTTGGAAATATTTTATTCAATCTAGTTCGTGTAATATAATCTATGTAAAATTTTTAATTGATTTAAATTATGCCTTACATTAATCGAACATTTATGTACATATAATAGGTTTTTTTCCCATCTGCCTTTCGGGATTTTTATCAATAATTCTTGTTCCCAGTCCCTTCTAATTGCCTCTGTCGTTGGAGTTTCTATATTTAAAATTATATGATATAAATATGATATTAAATTGCTTGATTCTGCCTTTCTGTTCATTCCTTCATCTAATAAATCTGAGGTTAGAGTTTGATATCCTTGTATATGTTTTTTCAAATAATCTTGAATTTGAAGGTATTTGAAATGGTGGTTACTTTTCAGATTATATTTTCGTTGTAGTTGTTGGAATGATAGAAGTTTTCCAATTTCATACATATCTCCTCCCCCTTACATTTCCTTCCATCTATATTCCTAATGGCTTGAAAATTGAATTCTCCAATTTTAGGTAACTAACCCAAATACAACCCCAACCCCATCTCTTCTCTCCCACTCCCCTCCTCTTCCCTGTGCCCCCACCTGGATCTGTACCCATTTCTTGCTCCCCACCTTCCCCTCCCCATCCATCCATATTCCTTCCTCTGGCTTCACATTTCACACCTCGTCTATCTGTATCTCTTTAAAGGGCCTGTCCCACTTACACGATTTTTTCGACGACTTGCCGGAACCCGTCATAGTCGCAGCAGGCCACCGAAAAATGTCAAAATATCGAAAATCCAGCTGCAACCAGAAAAAGGTACGACTCTTTGGGTGACTACTCACGACCAAACAGGCATCTCCCAGCGACAAAGAGTTGTACGTTTTTCTGGTCGCCGCTGGATTTTCAACATTTTGAAACTTTTCGGCGACCTGCTGCGACCATGACGGGTGCCGGCAAGTCGCTGAAAAAAATCACGTAAGTAGGACAGGCCCTTTACTCACACTTTTTGTCTTTTCATTTCTGACCTTTGTCAAGCCATCTGCATTGTATTACACTGAACAAAACAGTCTGGAAAAGGCTATTCCTGAGTGGATAGGGATGGGTGGGTTGTCTGGCTTGGAGTTAGCATGGATTTGAGGGGCCGACTGGCCTGCTGTTCTGCAACAACACTTACCTTGCAGTTTAAGAGGTTTATGCTGAAGGATGATAGAGCAAGTTCCTAATGCACGTCTTTAACCCGTGCCAATCATTATGTTTCAGGTACCAGCTGAAGCTTTTTGCAATGATTTGTCTGGATCGGCAGTATTTGGCAATCGGTGAGATTTCCAAACAGCTGAGCGTGGATCTGATATTTCTGTGCATGGCAGATGAGACTCTGCCCTTCGATATACGGGCTTCCTTCTGCAATCTGATGTTACACGTGCATGTCATCAGGGACCCCCAGGAACTGGTGACGTCAGTAAAATTTGCTCGTTTGTGGACCGAAATACCGACATCGATCACTGTCAAAGAGTAAGACCATTGTTCCTCATCTCAGCGGGTTTTTTTTTTTTGGAAGTACAGGTCCACCAGCGATTTCCCGGCACCCTTGGTTCCAGAGCCGTTCCGGATTATCCGTTTTGCCGAACCAACAGAGGTCACTGCCCTGGGGGGGGGGCGGAGATACAGGCCCGCAAAGTTGCTCGTGGAAGTCAGCTATGGGAAGGGTTCTGCTGGAGCGCAGTTCCAGAGCCCCGGCTGAAAGTGGCAAATTTGAACCGCCAAGTCCCGATGAGGTTGGGATTGGCCGTCTCACCTGGCTCCTCACCTGTAGGCACCTCATTTTAGGGGGGAATTCTGGGTGGGGGGGGGGGTGAAATTTAGTCTGGATTTAAGGGGAGGGGGGCTGCACCACCAGTTGCCAGACAATCAGTGGTGGACCTGGACATAAATTTTTGAGCAACCAGGAATATGCCTCGTGTATTCCCAGCAGCCGATTATAACTCAGCCATCAAAATAGATTATCATGGGCTGAGAAATGAAGACACAACAGTGGAGGAAGATGCAAAGTGCTGGCAGAACTCAACAGGTCATGCAGCATCTGTGGAGGAAATACATGGGTGACATAGGACCTATAGTACAGTACAGGAACAGGGCCTTTGGCCCACAATGTCTGGGCTGAATACGATGCCTACTTTAACTCTTTCCTTCTTCCTGAATTTGACCCTATCCCTATTTAAAAATATTTAATTTATTTTTGTTGTTTATTATGGTGTTTACAGAGTAGTACATTTACAGATGTGTTGAGCTGCTGAAAGTAAGAATTTAACTGTCCTGTTTCAGGACATATGACAATAATACATGCTTGAATCTTGAAGCAGGCCTGTGCGCCCACTGGCTCCACGCTGACCATCAATCACCTGTATGCTAGTTCTGTGTTAATCCCGGTTTCGCAAAACCACACACTAAACACAGTTTTTACTGAAGCCGATTAACCTACAAACCTGCACGTCGTTGGAGTTTGGGAGGAAACCGAAGCACCCGGAGACAACCCACGCGGTCTCAGGGAGAATGTACCAAATGTCCATACAGACAGCACCCGTTGTCAGGATCGATCCCTGGTCTCTGGTGCTGTGAGGCAGCAGCTCTACCTTTGGGTCACTGGGCTCCCCCCCCCCCAATGATCCCTTTAGCTAAAAGGGTATATGCTTCCAATTATTTTCACTTCAATTCTGCGATACCTTTATTGATCAACCAAAATACAAGGCCAAGATATCATTCCAACAGAGCAAATAGTGGAGCACACTGTATCGAATACATTAGGAAGATGTATATTTAGCCCATGAAGTTGCTTGAGTTGCCAACTTGTGGTCAACTCGATAATGGCAGGGTGCATTAATAAGTCTTTCCTTTCCCATTGAATTTCAGAGAGTTATCTCCTTTCTTTTCGGACGCCTTTCCTGTCAGATGTCAACATAACCATTCCAAGTGGGGTGGCACAGCTGGTATAGATGCTACTTCACAGCGCCAAAGAACGTGGGTTTGATCCCACGTTCAAACCTTGGCCGCTGTATCTGTGGAATTTGCACATTCTCCTTGTGACTGCGGGGTTCCTCCCACATCCCAAAGGCGTACGGTTTTGTAGGTTAATTGGTCTCTGTAAATTTCCTCTAGTGTGTCGGGAGTGGATGAGAGAGTGGGATAACATAGAACTTGTGTGAACGGGAGATCGATGGTCAGCATGGATTCGGTGAATGAATGATATTTATTGTCACATGGATCTAGGTACAGTGAAATGCTTTGTTTTGCACACAACCTGGGCATTACACAAGTGTCGCCACGCTTTGGCGCCAACAAAGTTACAAAAAAGTCCTAACTGTAGTAGCAGGCCCCCCACCGACGAGCCCCCTCTTTCGTTCCATTCGGTGGGACGAAGGGCCTGTTTCCAGGCTGTATCTTTCGATCAATCAATCCCAGCCTGATTAAACTACGACAAACAACTTTCCAGAAAACAAATCTTGACTAGATCAATAAATAAAATTTGGTGCTGGTGAGAGTTGATGTTGATAAATAATTAATTTTCCTCTGCAGTTATGACTCAAATCTGAATGACTCGAGGGCGGACATGAAGAACAAATTCACGGCAACGATGGAGTTTATGGAAGACTACCTCAATACTGTGGTGAACGATGCACTTCCATTTTCCGATGAAGAGAAAAATAAGCTCACATATGAGGTAATTATTTTTTATGCTCTCTTCCTTGTGATTAGTTAGGATTCCCACTCAGTGTGAATAATCCTGACGGTGTATTGATACTATACTCGCTGGAGTCCAGAAGGATGAGAGGGGACCTCATTGAAACCTACTGAATAGTGCAAGGCCTGGATTGATTAAATGTGGAGAGGATGTTTCCACTAGTGGGAGAGTCGAGGACCAGAGGCCATTGCCTTAGAATAAAAGGACCTACCATTAGAAAGATGAGGAGGTGTTTCTTTAGTCAGAGGGTGGTGAATCTGTGGAATTCATTGCCACAGATGGCTATGGAGGCCGTTATTGGGTATTTGTAAGGTGGAGATTGCCAGATTCTTTAATAGTATGGGTGTCAGGGGTTATGGGGTGAAGGATGGATCAGCCATGATTGAATGGCGGAGTAGGCGTGATGAGCCAAACGGCCTAATTCTGCTCCTAGAACATGACCGTGACACCTTTAACCCCACTTTATTTACACTGAAGGCTGTTATTTTTCATTGATTTTTCCATCGCACAGGCCTCTTATCTCAGTGACAGTGTCTAAAATCAATATTCTTTAAGCTGTTTCTCAACTCTTCAATTACTAGTTACATTTAAAAAAATATCCTCATTTGTACTTTGCTAAGAATGCCAAGTCAAAGCCAGTTATTGTGCTGTGCATGGCTTCCTCAGTCTGCTGTGGAATTTACATTTTGTTCTAAATCATATTGAACAAAGAAGAGCACAGCATAGTACAGCAACAGACCCTAAAGGGCCTGTCCCACTTACGCAACATGTTGCGAGGTGACGCCTGTATGGTCGTGAGTAGTCGCCCAAAGAGTCGTTCCTTTAGGGCCTGTCCCACTTTCCCGAGTTAATCACAAACACCCCCGAGTTTTCCCCTTGATTCAAACTCGCAGAATGTTCGTAACGAGTCCATGGATATATCGTAGCGGCTCGTTATGCCAGCCGTAGGTACTCGGGGCTATTTTTTAACTCGTAGACATTTTTTATCAGGCTGGAAAATCGTCCCGACTTACCTGATGCCCCGAACATTCTGCGAGTTTGAATTTGTGAATAACTCGGGAAAGCGGGACTGGGCCGTTTTTCGGAGACCTGCTGCGACTATGA
This sequence comes from Raja brachyura, assembly GCA_963514005.1. Next base: position 24,538,477 of record OY740804.1, read on the forward strand.
CGGTTGCCGGCAAGTCGCCGAAAAAATTGTGTACGTGGGACAGGCCCTTTAGGCCCACAATATCTGTACTGAACATGATGTCAGAATAAAAATGTATTAAAAATGAACTGCCGATGCTGGTTTACACCTAAGGTGCACACAAAATGTAGAGTCACTCAGCGGGTCCGGCAGCATCTCTGCCGAACATGGAAAGATGGCGTTTTGGGTCGGGACCCTTCTTCAGTCCAGACAGAAATGTCACCTGTCCATGTTCTCCAGAGATGCTGCTTGACCCACTGAGTTATTCCAGCACTTTTTGACTATCTATGATAAGATCATCTCAGCTGCCTGCAGGTGATCCATTTCCCTCCATTCCCTGCATATCTATGTGGCGATGTACAAAACTCTTAAATACCACCACTGTATCTGTCTCCACCACCACCCCTGGCAGCGTGCCTGAGGCACCCACCATGCTCTGTATAAACAAAAAACTGGCCCCATATATTTCAATGTGCTGGTGTAACTCAGCGGTCCCGGCAGCAGCTCTAGAGAACACGGATAAGTGGCGTTTCGGGTCAGGACCCTTCTTCACGCTGATTCTGGTAGGGAGGAGGGAGGGAAAGTGGAAAGAGAGGAGGGTCAGGAGAAGGGTCTTGTCCCGAAACGTCACCCATTCCTTCTCTCCTGAGATGCTGCCTGTCCCACTGAGTTACTCCAGCATTTTGTGTCTATCCTGGCAACTAACAGGTGCGTACAGGTGGGTGGCCCTCTCACCTCATAGCTATGCCCTCTAGTCTTTGGCATTTTCACCCTGGTAGGTGTTAATAGGTCAGGAAACTCCTTTACAACCTTTTTACAGTGTATTTTTTCCTCTGATTCCATTATTTGCTGCTGATTGTGACTGGACTGTGATCTTCTAAGACAGAATTCAACAGTCTGTACCCGTGTTGGTCTTTGCATCAGACACTGACCTGAGCTAGTAATTGCTGGGGAGTTAGCATAGAAAATAAAAATGCATTCCAGTTGGATGCCTAACGCAATCATAAAGTTATTAATTTTACACATTTACAGTCTTAATGCCTGGGAAAAGAGCCCAGCGGGAGTCCATTAATCCTACTTATGAAATGTTTAATTGTCCGAGTCTTGACAGCTTTATGTGTGCAGGAGTTCCAAACTTCTCTCTGCCTCTGCCTGAAGAATTCTTTCGAGACATTATTTTTGTGCGACCTGACTCTGATTTTAAGATTGTGCCATTTCATTCTGCGTTCCTCCCCAGAGTAAATAGTTTCTCCTGACCCACCCTGTCATTCCTGTAATCATCTTCAACACCTCAATTAAATCACCCCTCAATCTTCTATACTCGAAAGAATGAAAGCCTTGTCAATACAAGCTGTCCATCACGCTAACCTGCCTCCCACTCATTGACTCCATCTACACTTCACGCTGCCTCGGCAAGGCCACCAGCAGAACGACGGACCAGTCTCACCCCGGTCACTCCCTCTTCTCCCGTCTCACATCAGGCAAGGGGTCCAGAAGTTTGAAAACACATACCTCCAGATTCCTGGACAGTTTCTTCCCAGTTATTATTAGGCAACTGAACCATTCTATCAACAACTAGAGTGCAGTCCTGATCTCCCATCCCACAACCTCATTGGAGACCTTTAAATTATCTTTCATGAGACTTTATTGGACATTAATGTTATATTTTTGCACTAAGCGTTGTATCTTTATCCATGCACTGTGGACAGCTTGATTGGAATCATGTATAGTGGATTCTTGGACTGGATACCATGCAAACAAAAGGTTTTCACTGTACCTCTGTACATGTGACAATAATGAAGTTAGCTAAACTAATTATTTTAACCCAGTGTGTAGACTTTAATTTTGAATGTTTCAACGTTTAAGCATTCCAATGGCTTCATGAAAAGCTTGAAGCATTTATTTAATTGACATTAGTGATCATATGAGTTGTAGAAATGTGCTGAACTATGATAAAGATATACCAGCTTTGAAGGGAGTGAGGTTTAGACATGTTGAACATTTTATTTTATTACCTAATGGACTATTTGAGCTGTTAAGTAACACCTAGTGCATGCAGGCACATGTGTCCGATATTAGAGTCATACAGAATGAAAACAGGCCCTTCAGCTCAATCAGCCCACGCTTCACCAACATGCCCCATCTACACTAGCCCCACCTGCCTGCATTTGGCCAATAACCCTCTAAACCTATCCTATCCATGTACCCATCTGAATGTTTCTAAAAGATGATAGTACCTGCCTCAATTACCTCCCCCAGCAGCTCATTCCATACACCGACCACCCTTTGTGCAGGTTTAAATCTTTCCTTTCTCAGTGTAGCGAGAGTCAGTGAATCATGTCATGATTCTATGATGCATGCTGATGGAATGAATTGCGGTTCTACTGTGCATCTTGTTCACCTATGACCGGCATATGATGAATGAAGATCATGCTTAAAACATAAATGTGATAAAGTTCACCATTGGCTCTCTGAAGCAAACCATGCAATATTGCAGGCAATCAAACTTGTGCAGCACCTACAGTATCTTCAAACTTCCTCTGTCTGTCTTAGGACACTGGTCATTATTAATTTTAGTTTGAGAGATACAGCATGCAAAACATTTGGCCCACCTTGTTCTCATCGGCCATCGATCTGCCATTCACACTCGTTTTATGTTATCCCACTTTCTTATCCACTCCCTACACACTGGGGGCAATTTTACAGAGGCCAATAAACCTACACATCCTAAGGTCTTTGGCTTGTGAGAGGAAACCGGAGCACCCGGAAGAAATGCATGCGATCCCAGGGAGAATGCAACCCTTTATCGGGAATCTTGCAGTTATTCCATCATCACATTTTGTGTAGACGGAATAAATGTATCATTTAGTCGTACGAAGAAGTTTGAAGGAGGTTCCTGATCTAGTTTCACAGCGGCAGAGTTGCTGTATTACAGCGTGAGAGACCCGGGTTCAGTCCTGTCTCTACGGAGTTTGTACGTTCTCCCTGTGACCGCATGAGTTTTTTCCGGGTGCTCTGGTATCCTCCCACACTCCAAAGACCTGCAGGTTTGTAGGTGAATTGGCTTTGGTAAAAATTGTAAATTGTCCCTGGTGTGTAGGACAGTGCTGGTGTACGGGGTTATCGCTGATCGCTGGGCAGCATGGACTCGGAGGGCTGAAGGGACTGTTTCCATGCTGTATCTCCAAACAAAGCTAGACCCACAATGTGACCTAATCATTTTCTCCAGAGATGCTACCTGATCAACTGAGTTACACCAGCATTTTGTGTCTATAGAGACATAGATAGAAACATAGAAAATAGGTGCAGGAGTAGGCCATTCGGCCCTTCGAGCCTGCACCGCCATTCAATATGATCATGGCTGATCATCCAACTCAGTATCCTGTTAAATAACTCCCAACTCCCTCTTAAATAGAGCCAAGGAACTGGCCTCAACTACCTTCTGTGGCAGAGAATTCCACAGATTCACCATTCTCTGTGTGAAAAATGTTTTTCTCATCTCGCTCCTAAAAGACTTCCCCCTTATCCTTAAACTGTGACCCCTTGTTCTGGACTTCCCCAACATCGGGAACAATCTTCCTGCATCTAGCCTGTCCAACCCCTTAAGAATTTTGTACGTTTCTATAAGATCCCCCTCAATCTTCTAAATTCTAGCGAGTGCAAGCCGAGTCTATCAAGTCTTTCTTCATATGAAAGTCCTGCCATCCCAGGAATCAGTCTGGTGAACCTTCTCTGTACTCCCTCTATGGCAAGAATGTCTTTCCTCAGATTTGGAGAGCAAAACTGTACGCAATACTCCAGGTGTGGCCTCACCAAGACCCTGTACAACTGCAGTAGAACCTCCCTGCTTCGATACTCAAATCCTTTTGCTATGAATGCTAACATACCATTTGCTTTCTTCACAGCCTGCTGCACCTGCATGCCTACTTTCAATGACTGGTGTACCATGACACCCAGGTCTCGTTGCATCTCCCCTTTTCCTAATCGGCCACCATTCAGATAATAGTCAACTTTCCTGTTCTTGCCACCAAAGTCGATAACCTCACATTTATCCACATTATACTGCATCTGCCATGCATCTGCCCACTCACCCAACCTATGCAAGTCACCTTGCAGCCTCCTAGCATCCTCCTCACATCTAACACTGCCCCCCAGCTTTGGTATAAACCTACATCTGCAGTTCATTTGTGTTACTTCTCATTTACGCAGCTGGGTGGGGAAACAAGTGATGATGTTGTTCATGAATGTATCTTGCATTGTGTAATCAAGTGTCACTGATCTTCCTGTTTTGCATTCTATTCAAGGTGGTAAGCTTGGCCAGACATCTGATTTATTTTGGTTTCTATAGCTTCCATGATCTCTTGAGACTGACCAGAACACTGCTTGGTATTATCGATTGTATTCAAGATCCCAGTGTTACTGATGGGATGTACCAGGAAGAGAATACCGGTACGCATTTCAAACTAATTGTTTTGTGTGCTGCGTGTTTATGTTCGATGCAACTCCTTTTCCAACTGGCAGTAAAAACTGCTAGCCTTGTGTTTGGTTTTTAGTTAATTTATTTACCAATACTGCATGGAAACAGGCCCTTAGGCCTACTGAGTCCACACCAACTATTGATCACCGATTCATACTAGTTTTGTTTCGTTTTAGTTCAGAGATACAGAGCAGAAACAGGCCCTTCGGCCCACCGAGTCCGCTCCGACCAACGATCCTCGTACACCAGCACTTTCCTACACGCTAGGGACAATTTACAATTTACAGAAGACTTGCGGACTCGTACGTCTTTGGAGTGCAGGAAGAAACCAGAGCACCCAGGGGAAACACGCAGTCACTGGGAGAATGTACAAACTATGTACAGGCTTGACTCCTGGTTGAGATCAAACCCAGGTCTCCGGCACTGTAAGCCGCCAACTCCATTGTTATGCCACCGTGCTCCCACTTTTCCACTCCTTTACAGCAGAACTACAAATTACTTCAAGTATGGTCACTCCAGCTTGTGCACGTCATCACAATGTCCCAACTTATGTACTCAATACCATTCATAATAAAGGACATAAAATGGCCTTCTTCACGAGACTGTCCACCTGACTCGCACCCTTCTGAGAACCATGCGTCTGTACTCCCAGATCTCGGTTCTGCTACACTCTCCAGGCCCCTACCATTTACTGTGCATGTCCTGCCCTGGTGTGACAGGCCAAAGTGCAACACCTCACACTGGTCCAAGTTGAATTCCTTTTGCCATTCCTTGGCCCATCTTCCCAACTGATGTAGATCTAGAACAATGGACCATGGTAAAGCAACCACCAGCACAACAACAAAGATAAGTCGTACAGCACGGAAACAGGCCATTCGGTCCAAATCGTCCATGCTGCCCATGGTGCCCCATCTAAGCAAGTTCGTTGAAAACTGAAGTAACATTTTATTCTGTAATGGCACTAAATTCATTCTAAGGGAGTGTGAGAACACATTGCTGACATAACAGGAGAAAACTCCTCAACTCTTTAACTAATTGATCAAGAGTCATAGAAACATAGATAGAAACATATAAAATAGGTGCAGGAGTAGGCCATTCGGCATTTCGTGCCTGCACCGCCATACAATATGATCATGGCTGATCATCCAACTCAGTATCCTGTACCTGCCTTCTCTCCATACCCCCTGATCCCTTTAGCCACAAGGGCCAAATCTAACTCCCTCTTAAATAAAACACAAGAGTGTTTTATTGTCAGATGTCCTGAAACTGAACAATTAAATTCTCACTAGCAGCAGCAGAACAGAAATGTAAACATAGTATTCTGTGGACACCATGATTTCTACCTTCCTTTCAAAATAATTGATAACTTTACACTTTCACTATTTTTGGTTATAATTTTCAGAAAATATTTTTTTATTTAAAGTGTGAGAAAGAAATGCAACAGAATTAAGTTGATACTTTCTGAAAAATGGGCGGCACGGTGTCGCAGCGGTAGAGTTGTTGTCTGACATTGCCTGAGACCAGGATTCAAAATTGACCTCGGGTGATGTCACGATGGAGTTTGCATGTTCTCTTTGTGACCACGTGTTTTTTCTCCGGGTGCTCCAGTTTCTCCGGGTGCATTCAGTTGTCACTTGTGGGTGGAGCACCAAGGCAAATTCCTTGTATGTGAATACTTGGCCAAAAAACGTATTCATTCATTCATTCATTCATTTCCTGCCACATCCCAGAAACCTGCAGGTTTTTAGGTTAATTGTCCTCTGTAAATTGTGGATGGGAAAGTGGGATAGCTGGAGAGAACGGGTCAGCGTGGACTCGGTGGGCCGAAGGGCCTGTTTCTGCGCTGTATCTCTAAACTAAACTAAATTAAACTAAGCTAAACTGATCCATACATTTACAGATTTTACAGGCGAAAGACACTGTTCATTGTACACAAATAACGTGTGTGCTTCCACCCACGCTTACCTCTTTTCCTATATTTGTTTCAGGAAAAAGTATGAAGAAGTCCATCCATGGCGTTGGACACATTGTCTCCACCATGGTCCTAAGCAGAAAACAATCTCTCTTTAATCCTGCTCCACCTCCCAGTCCCGAGCCGCCAGTGAAGCCCAAGGATATTCCAGACAGTAAAAACATCACTGTTATGGATACAAAACTGAAAATCTTGGAGATTTTACAGGTATGAAATATCGCTGTCACAAAATTGATATTTTTAGAGGTACGGCACTGAACCAGGCTCTCTGCCTCATCAAGTCCACGCTGACCATCGATCACCCATTGACAATAGTTCCACTCCCTGCACTTTAGGGGAAATTCTACAGATGCCAATTTACCTACAAACCCACACTTCTTTGGGATGTCGGAGGAAACCGGAGGAAACTCACTTGGGAGAACTCATAAACTCACACAGACAGACCCGAGGTCAGGATCAAACCAGGGTCTCTGGTGAAGTAGACAGCAGCTCTCCCCGCTGTGACACTGTGCTGCCCCACACTTGCCCCTCTGACCACAAAACTATTGCCTGGGAAGGGGGGGGGGGGGAGGGGTTTTTCTGTCTACCCAATCCATGCCTCTCATAAATGTATATATTTCTACCAGGTCTCCTCTCAGCCCCTAATGTTCAAGAGAAAACAACCCAAGCTTGTCCAGTCTCTCCTGATAGCTAAAACTCTCTAATCCAGGCAACATTCTGGTGAACCTTTTCTGCACCCTCTCCCTCTGTAATGGGGCGACCAGAACTGCACACAATATTAGGCACATGAAGCATCATGTTCATTTCATACTGTGACACTGTTGTGAATCTTGAGATATATATATATATAGATAAGATTGACACCAAAAGCTGGAGTAACTCAGTGGGACAGGCAACATTTCTGGAGACAAGGAATGGGTGACGTTTTGGGTCGAGACACTTCTTCAGACTGCTTAGGGATAGGGGAAACGAGAGATATAGATGATGATGTAGAGAGATAAAGAAAATTGATTTCTTTGAATGGAAGATATGCAAAAAAGTAATGATGATAAAGGAAACAGGCCATTGTTAAATATTTGGGGGTTACACAAAAAGCTGGAGAAACTCAGCGGGTGCAGCAGCATCTAAGGAGCGAAGGAGATAGGCGACGTTTCGGGTCGAGACCCTTCTTCAGACTGGTCAGGGATCAGGGAAACGAGAGATATAAACAGTGATGTGGAGAGATAAGGAACAATGAGTGAAAGATATGCAAAAAAGTATTGGTGATAAAGGAAGCAGGCCATTGTAAGCTGTTTGTGGTGTGAAAATGAGAAGCTAGTGCGACTGGGGGGGGGGGGGGGAGATGGAGAAGGAATGTCAGGGCCAGAGGGCTGAGGGAGAGGTGGGGGGGGAGGTAGTCTGGGTTAACAGAAATGAGAAAATTCAATGTTTAAGCCCAGAGGATGCAGACTCCCCAAGCGGAATATGAGGTGCTGTTCCTCCAACTTGCGGTGTTGATCACTCTGGCCGTGGAGGAGGCCCAGGACCGAGAGGTCGGATACGGAGTGGGAGGGGGAGTTGAAGTGCTGAGCCACCGGGAGGTCGGGTTGGTTATTGCGGACCGAGCGGAGGTGTTCGGCGAAACGATCGCCCAGCCTCCGCTTGGTCTCACCGATGTAGATCAGCTGGCATCTGGAGCAACGGATGCAGTAGATGAGGTTGGAGGAGGTGCAGGTGAACCTCTGTCGGACTTGGAATGACTGCTTGGGTCCCTGAAAGGAGTGGATGGGGGAGGTGAAGGAACAAGTGTAGCATCTCTTGCGGTTGCAAGGGACAGTGCCCGGGGAAGGAGTGGAGCGGGAGGGAAGGGAAGAATTGACGAGGGAGTTGCGGAGGGAGCGGTCTTTGCGGAAGGCAGACAGGGGGGGAGATGGGAAGATGTGGCGAGTGGAGGGGTCACGTTGGAGGTGACGAAACTGGCTGAGGACTATCTGTTGTATGCGCTGGCTGGTGGGGTGAAAGGTGAGGACCAGGGGGACTCGGCCCTTGTTGTGAGTGGGGGAATGGGGAGAGAGGGCAGTGTTGCGGGGTATGGAGGAGACCCTGGTGCGAGCCTCATCTATAGTGGGGGAGGGGAAACCCCGTTCTCTGAAGAACGAGGACATTTGCGATGACCTGGTGTGGAACACGTCATCCTGGGAGCAGATGCGGCGTTGTTAAATATTTGTTTGGTGAAAATGAGAAGCTAGCGCGACTTGGGTGGGGGAGGGATAGAGAGCGAGGGAATGCCGGCGCTTCCTGAAGTTAGAGAAATCAATATTCATCCCACTGGGCTGTAAGCTGCCCAAACAAAATATGGAATGTTGTTCCTCCAATTTGCATTCAGCAAATATATACAGTTACAGTGATATATACATTTACGGTAGCATTATATCCACCGTAACATATAGATAGATATATGTGGGCCAAATGTGAGCAGGTGGGACAAGAGCAGATGCAACCACTTGGTTGGCAAGGGCAAGTTGGGCTGAAGAGCCTGTTTCCAAGCTACATATATATGTAGCTTGATATATATATATATATATATATATATATGCAAGATATATATATATATGCAAGATATATATATATATATCTTGGAAACAGGCCCTTTAACCGAACTTGCTGATGACGACCAAAATGCCGCATCTACACTAGTCCCACCTGCTCAATATATTTGAGATTTGGAAGATTTTTTAAGTAAATTAATTTAAGTTACTCTACTTTTCAGTTCATTCTTAATGTCAGGTTGGACTTCAGAATCTCATACCTGCTGTCCGAATTCAAAAAGAAATTTTCTGGCAATGAACCTGACCCAGAAAACCCAAGTGAAAGTTCTGTCAACCCATTCATGGAGTCGGCAGGTAAGCAGATTTCTAACTCGCCGTTCAGAAATATTAGGTGTGAAATTCCAATGAAAGCGCTTTGTTTGTACAGAACGTACAAACTCCGTACAGACAGCACTCATAGTCAGGATCGAACCCAGGTCGCTGGCGCCATAAAGGAGCAATTCTACCACTATGCCACTGTGCCACACAAATAGTTGGTGGAGAAGAGAATCTTCGGGCTTCTGAAGGGTCGGTGGAAAATATGGATGTGCAAAAATTATGCTGTATTGCCAATAGCTCTTGCTAATTTTTGTGCAAATTATTAGTTTTTAAAAAAAATAGCGATTTAATTATCAAAGATTGTTACTTGAAATCTGCATTTCTCTTTTCAGTCCCAACAATAAACCTGGATTTTATTGGTGATCAAGCAGAATTAATGTTTGTGTTTGGGTAAGTGTTTTGGTTGAGTTTTTTCAATTCAATTTAATTAAATGGCCGATTAGCAGTTCTTTCAATGAATCGCCCATGATGATGCGAGTCCAGTATCTGGAGCAACTCAGCGGGCCAGGCAGCTTCTCTGGAGAAAAGGAGTCCCCAGTCTGAAGAAGGGTCCCGACTCGAAACATTGCCAATACATGTTCTCCAGAGATGTTGCCTGACCTGCTGAGTTACTTCAGCACCTTCTCCCTTTTTTTCTATCCAGAGACTGTGCCTTTTTAAGACATTGTTTTGTTTCTGATGTGAAACATAGAAACATAGAAAATAGGTGCAGGAGAAGGCGCTTCGAGCCAGCACGGCCATTCATTGTGATCATGGCTGATCGTCCCCAATCAATAACCCATGCCTGCCGTCTTCCCATATCCCTTGATTCCACTAGCCCCAAGAGCTCTATCTAACTCTCTCTTAAATCCATCCATTTTGCCTCCACAGCCTTCTGTGGCAGGGAATTCCACAAATTCACAACTCTCTGGGTGAAAACGTTTTTTCTCACCTCAATCTTAAATGGCCTCCCCTTTATTCTAAGACTGTGGCCCCTGGTTCTGGACTCACCCGACATTGGGACATCAACATCGTGCAGACGAAAGGACCTGATGTTGCTTTACCGAAAAAGACACAGTGCTGGAATAACTCATCAGGTCAGGCAGCACCTGGTGAACATGGATAGGTGATGCTTCGGGATCCTTTTAGAACAGGTCACCAATTGCATGTGATGGTGGAATGTGAACTTGGGTTTCTGGAGACATAGGAAATTGCAGATGCTGGAATCTTGAGTGAAACACAAAGTGAAGTGATTCAGGCACCATCCATTTTGGATCGGGACCCTTCTTCAGATGAAGAAAGGTCCCAACCCTAAACATCGCTTATCCATGCACTCCAGAGATGCTGCGTGACCTGCTGAGTGACTCCAGAACTTAGTAGAAACAAGGAGCTGCAGATGCCAGTTAATACACAAAAGGTCACAAAGTGGCTTTACAATCTGCAATTCTTCAAACCTGCATTACACCTTCCACACTGTATCTGACTCTCTAAGAACTTCCATTCTTATCTCTGCTCTTTGTTTCGACCATCTTCCTATCAAAAGAAATCCTCGCCTACGTCAACCTATTACCTGCCATGCTTATTCCTGACTTTCCCATTTTCCATCTTATTTCTCTCCCCTCCACAGTCAGTCTTAAGTAGTGTCCTGACCCAAAATGTCTGTAGTCTTTAGGCTTTAGAGATAGAGCATGGAAATGCCTCTTAGGCTCACTACAAGTCCATGCTAACCAGCAATCACCCCATACACTAGCACTAGCCTACATACTAAGGACAATTTACAATGTTCAGAAGCTAATTAACCTACAAACCTGTACGTCTTTGGATTTTGGGAGGAAACCAGAGCACCTGGAGAAAACCCACGCTGCCCCAGGGAGAACGTATAAACTCTGTACATTCAGCACCCATAGACTGGATCGGACCTGGGTCCCTGGTGCTGTGAGACAGCAACTCTGCTGCCACTGTGCCGTACATCAACGATCCGTGTTCTCCATATATGTTGCCTGTTCGACTTTGAATGTGGGACTTTGTGGCGCATACGTGGCATTTTGTATCTTTTTTTAAATTTTGATATCTTCGCTCAGATATTAAATTGAAAATGATTGAGTGGCTTTTGTTAAAACACCAGTTCCATTTGTTTTGTCGTTCACGTGTGGTGTTGGGCGTACTAAAGCCACGGGTAATATTACCGATCGTGAATGCACTTAAATTGTCTTTTCCGCAGTAAGAGCAACAGTACCCTGGAGGTGGATGACGAGGGGGGCACCATGTTACTGCGTGTGCTGATTCACCTGACCATGCACGATTACCCACCACTCGTCTCCGGCTCACTGCAGCTCCTCTTCAAACATTTCAGTCAAAGGCAGGAGCTGCTTGCCACCTTTAAACAGGTGAGGAGTGCCACTGAGGTATCTGCATCTGCAGAAGGGTCTTGACCCGAAATGTCACCTACCCATATTCTCCAGAGATGTTGCCTGACCCGCTGAGTTACTCCAGCACTTTGTGTCATTTTGTGCCAGTGAAGAACAGGTTCCAAATGTAGAATGAAACGGGTTTGAAGTCATGGGTATGTCGGCTAGAGTTTTAGTTTAGTTTTAGAGATACATCATGGAAACATCGATGACATCTTCTCATTTGAGTCTGATGAATGAGAAATTAACAGGCAGGGTGCATTGAATTAGTTTAGTTCAGGGATACAGTGAGGAAACAGGCCCTTCGGCCCACCAAGTCCGTGCCGCCCAGCGATCCCCGCACACTAACTCTGTCCTACACACATTATGGACAAATTAGAATTTTGCCAAGTCAATTAGCCTTCAATCCTGTACGTCTTTGGGTGTGTGAGGAAACCAGAGCACCTGGAGAAAACCCATGCAGGTCATGGGGAGAATGTACAAACTCCATACAGACAGCACCCATAGTCAAGTTCAAACCCAGGTCTCTGGCACTGTAAGGCAGCAACTCGACCGCTGTGCCACTGTGCCATCCTTAATTGATTAATTGAAAGATCCCACATGGAATCTGGTCTTTTGGCCCACCGAGTCCATGCTGACCATCGATCTCCCATTCACACTGGTTCCATGTTATCCCACTTTCTCGTCGGCTCCCGACACACGAGGGGTAATCTTACAGAAGCAAATTAACCTACAACCTGGCATATCTTTAGAATGTGGGTGGAACCGGAGCGCCCGGCGGAAACGCACAAGGTCACAGGGAGAACCTGCAAACTCCACCCAGGCAGCATCTGAGGTCAGGATCGAACCAGGGTCTCTGGCGTTGTGAGGCAGCAGCTGCACCACTGCGCTGCCCAAAACAACCGACGGGACTCGAACCTGCAATCTTCTGATGACATTACATCAAATGCGATGCCAGATGCCTTGTCCCTCAGGCCACACCATTCCATTGTCGCGAGCTATGTTAGGTTTGTCGATGTATGTGGATATTATTTCCTTTCTCCACCCATCATGATTTCACATCAATATAATCCAGTAGTAATAATGGGAAATATTCATTCATATGTTCTCTATTAGTTTACAAACAATGTTGGGAAAGGGGGGGGTTTGATTCTGATGCATCTACAATGCCTTTTAGTGTAGTTTAGTTGAGAGATACAGCACAGATATATGCCCTTCGACCCACTGAGTCTGTGCCGACCAGTGATCACCCCGTACACTAGCACCTTACACACTAGGGACAATTTCCAATTTTACTGAAGTCAATTGAAGTGTGGGAGGAGCTTTGGAGTGTGGGAGGAAACTGGATAACCCGGAAAAAATCCACGCAGCACAGGGAGAACGTACAAAATCCACGCAGACAGCACCCATAGTCAGAATGGAACCCGGGTCTCTGGCAGTGTAAGGCAGCAGATTTATTCTGCCTGTTCTCAAGTGTTTCATCATTTATAAATAAAAATAAAGAATTCTGTTTTGCTGATTAATGTGGCAAGTGAATCACCATGAGAAGTTGAGCAGTGCATCCTTCAAACAATGAGGATGTGTGCGTGCTTGCACTTTTCTTCACCCAATTTAACTCATATGCACAAGAATATGATATTTAATATCATTTGATATCTACTAATAATTTACATTTACATTGGCATCTGTTATTTTCAATACCAATTTAATTGTTTGGAGTTATTCCCACTTCTGTTTCCCAGTGATAGTTCTCATCAGTTAAATTAACTCTCAAATCTATAACCAAATCTCTTAAATATCCTTTCACCTCTTACCATGTCGGATTTCTTCGCATGTTGACGGTTAAAAAAAAAGTATTTTGGTGACCAAATAAATCTCAAGCCTAGATCAAAGATCTGAACTCGTCAGTTTAAAAAGTATTTTATACATTTTGTTTTGGATTTCAAGGGATGGATGCAAACTTAATCCTATGCAGTGGAGATGGACTTGTCAAATTAAACATGGACTATGAAAGTATCCAATAACTTCACCGAAGAAGTAATTTGATGCGTTCTAATATAACTATCCACTTATTGCCCTGCTTGAAAGCAACATTTTATAATGCAATTTCACTTATTGGAGTGAAGGTGATATTTTCATTCTTCTTTACTGTTAGGTCCAACTTCTGATATCGCCTCAAGATGTGGAGAACTATAAAGTCATCAAATCTGATTTGGATCGTCTGCGCACAATGGTGGAAAAGTCCGAGCTGTGGGTCGTAAAGAAGAACAGAGTTGGAACTGAGGGCAAGAAGGCAAAATCAGAGGTAACCTCCCACCTCATAGAGGGAAGAGATGCTGGGTTACACCAAAAAGGTGGAGTAACTCAGTGACTTTGCCCTTTTGCATACCTAGCATTCATCAGTTTCTTTGTACCTTTTCATGCCTCTCATTTCCCTGTGCTCTGACTCTCCGTCTGAAGAAGGGTCACCTATTCCTCTTCTCCAGAGATGCTGTCTGACTGGCTGAGTTATGGCTGAGTATGGGTGCCAGGGGTTATGGGGAGAAGGCACAAGAATGGGGTTAGGAGGGAGAGATAGATTAGCCACGATTGAATGACGGAGTGGACTTGATGCTTCTTTTGCTTCTTTTGAACTCTTAAACCCTTTTGTCATACTATCATTTGGCTCTGCGGCAAAATTTTAATAGCCTTTTTAGATACTTTATCTTGTTAAAAACATGATCAAAATGCAAGTTGCTGCGGTAATATTGAGTCCAAACTAATCTTCCAGGGCTTTAACCTGGGAAAGGTTAATGTCAAGAAAGCATTGTTAAAGTTGCAGACAGAGCATCAAAACCATGTTATTTTATGATATGCAGTATTTCTAATCTCCAAAACCATGCACATTCCAGAAGAGACTCAATTCACTGTTCACGATAATATTAATTATGTTAGATACCACAGGTAACGATCTTAGCAGCATCTATGCACTGAGTGTTTTTGTGAGCATTCGAGATGCAGCGTGGTCCACGCCGATCTGCAATCACCCATACACCGGTTCTATCCTACACACTAGGAAAAATTTACAGAAGCCAATTAACCTACAAACACGCACTGTGGGAGGAAGCTGGAGCACCCAGAGAAAACCCACGCGGTCACAGGGAGCATGTGCAGACTCTCCACCGACAACACCCCTCATCAGGATGGACGCCAGCTCTACCACTGTGCCATTGTGCCGACAAACTCGCGCATCTTTGGGGTGTAGGAGGAAACTGGAGCACCGGAAGAAACCATATCTGTGGAGAGGGAAACAGAGATCATGAGTTTGGTCAATAATTCTACATGAACACCACACAACACTAACCTCAACTAGTTTAGTTTAGATTAGTGTAGTCTATTGTCACGTGTATCAAGGTACAGTGAAAATGTGTTTGTTGCGTGTTATGCAGTCAGAGGAAAGTCTGCATGGTTACAATCGAGCCATCCACGGCGTACCGATACTGGAGAAAAGTTTAATGCAAGATATTTCCAGTAAAGTCCAATTAAAGATAGTCCGAGAGTCTCCAATAAAATGGATGGT